>BJCO01365475.1:0-17761 GCA_018326465.1 Flaveria floridana
TTCAGATGATTCATCAGCTGATGACTTCAGTAGTTGTCATCAGCTGATGACTTCAGTAGTTGTCATCAGCTGATGTCTTCAGTCTTTGTCTTTAGTCTTTGTACATCAGCTGTTGATCTTCAGTACTTCAGTCTTTAGCTGTTGATCTTCAGTACTTGAGTCTTCAGCACTTGAGGCTTCAGTACTTGAGGTCTTCAGCTGTTGATCTTCAGTTCTTTGATCTTCAGCTGTTGTGGTCTTCAGACTTTGTCAAACTGCTAATGAAGCTTTCAGCAGTTGTTATGATGTCTTGTGGGACTTAGAGGTTTTCCTGATCTTGGGTCATTGGTTCTTTTGGTCCAACAGTTAGAGATGTAACATAATTTTCGGAACGGAAATTCTTTCAACATGGGGATGATGTGACATCCGGTAATTTTCCGTTAGCAAAACTCCGCTACTTCCGTTAATCCTTGCATATACATGTCGTAAGTACACAATAGTTATCATTGAACATTGATGATTTAACAAATAATTAATATTGGTTTAACTAATATTAATTTGATTAATAATTTTGATTATTAATATATGAGTATATGAATCAATTTGTTACGTGTTATTTAATGATCGAGATTTCATCATATGGTTATGTGAATTATGTGATGTTAATGTGAGATGATAATTATTGGAGCAACATTTTAGTTATTAGTTATGAAACCAATAGTTAAAGAAAAGAAAAATGAGTTAAAAGGTTAGAAAGTGAGAATTAACCTATCTATTTAAAAAGCAACGTGAATGAAGTGTAAATAGGACGTTTTTATGCATAGCATACAAGCTGTTGATGCGCTGATATCATCACCGCCTCTTTATATCCCTTTTCACTTTCTTCACACAGAGAGAGAGAGAGAGCGAGAGAGAGATGGGGTTGAGGCCGGGAGTCTACACCACTGTCGTGAGCTTCTGTCTTGTCCCTGTTGTTTGTTGTGAGTTCTGGGTTCTGGTTCTGGGTTTCGACCCATTTCGTGAAGGTGGTTTTAGGGTTTCTGGCCACTATCGGTGGTAACCTCTCCGACTTGCATGAAATCCGACGTCGGCGTGTGGTGCATGTAATGATTCCAGTGAGTGGTGGTCGCTTATCGTCTTATAGAGGCTTTGGGGTTTCTTGCTTGACTGATTTTTGGCAATGGCTGCATCGATGTGATGAGATTGAAGCCTCTGCCCCCTCTGCCACCGTCGTCAGCGCCGGGTGCGTGCACGAGTTTACCGTCCCGCCTCTGTGTTTTATGCCCTAGGTGCCAACGGTCGAAGCGATCGCGCCACCGACCGTGGTGCTTGCTGCGTTTTTCTTATTTCTCTTTTTTCACAGTAGCCTCTGTCATCTTAGTGTCTCGGTGCGATGATCTGTTGGTCACGATATGATTCTTGGTCTGATATTCTAATGTTGGGTATGTGATGGTCAATAGTTCGATGATGGTTTTTTAGGACTTCATGTTCTGGCTTTGATTCCACCTGTTAATATTCGTGTTTGTCGAAAGTTTAGATTTGCACTTTGTTTCCATTAAGATTGAATGTTGCCTTTGGTTGTCGATAATGATGACTCTCGGGTCATCTGAGACTAGTTGTGATGGTTTCATGAATTTGGCGTTACCTAATGACCCAAAAACTTTCAACGATATATGGTTCTGTTGTATCTGGTTTGTGGGTGATAATGTTTTGCTGGCTGTGATGATCGGAACATGTTGTTGTATTGGCGTGGCAGCCATCTTTTGATGGATTACAGCCATTGGCGGTGACCAACTCTGAGCCAAAATGTCATTATCGTATGTATTTGGTGGAGGTTGGAAATGAATAGAGAACATTATGTTTTTCCGATGAAAATCTATGATCCGTGGCGGATTTGCAATCTCAACTCAGTGAGACCGAGCCATGGTTTTTTAGTTGATATTTTGAAAAATGTTAACCTTGGTTACTTTGTGGCTGTGATGATGCATCGAAAATCTATGATCCATGGCGGATTTGCAATCGTAATCATTTCTGGTTTGCAGCCGCAACCTGCCATCGGTTCTGAGCCAACCTTTCATTTCTGGTTACATTGATTCAACTGCCATTTTTTGTATTCAGTAGCGCCCGACAAAAATCTTGGTTTTTAGACGCGCATCGCGCGTCGCGAACAAACACTAGTTGCAATTTATAAAACAAGTGTGATTAAGAAAAATAATTACCATATATAAACTAAAAAAAAACCCTAGTCCCATTGCCACCCCTTTTAGTTGTAAACCCCCACCCCACACCTCCTTTTGCGATTTCAAGTTCCATTCACACACAATCATTTGATATTGCATCAACTTATCATTAAAACGTATTAGCAAGGGCAATTCTTAATAAATAATGCGTTTAAGGTGAGCTTTTCAACTAGTTTTCATTGTTTATAATCTATGAACAAACCCTACTTCAATATTGCAAGATAACATGAAGTTGACGATATTAAATGATGTTATTGTGTTCTTTTGATAGCATTATTGATGATTTACATGGATTATGCATAGAAATATGATTCTAACGTCTAGTCCATACCTTGCTAAAAGTAGAAACTTTAATTTCCAAGAACTTGAGACTTTATGATTCTATTTATGTTCTAATAATTGCTATAAACTAGATTAAGTGTATAGTTAAGGAATCAATGATTGGTTTTGATAAAATTGGGTTATAGGATATTACATTCCCGAGGAGCAAAGTTAATTAACATGTTTGGTGAAATTTCATGTTTTAAGCATGCTTATTGTGTTAGGATCATGCTATATTGGTTATTGGATTAATTTAATATGTTAGAATGCAATGATTAGATCATATGAGTGCTACATTAGGAATTTGATGTTTAAGTACTTGTGATATAAATGTTAATGTGATTATATAGTTGGATGGATCGATGCTAGAAAATTAAGATTTTATGTCTTAATGGTGATGTTTGATCAATACGGTATGTTTAAATTGCTTTACTAGTATAAGTCATGTTTGGGAAAGTGATGATAAACATCATACATGCATGTGGATTTGAGACCTCTACGAAGTCTGATTGGTAGGATTTCGGATGTGAATTAGTAAGTTACTTCACATGGCATGTAGGGTATGGTTAAACCCTATGTGTGATTGGGTATATTTAAGATTTATTTCTTATTATAAAGTACATGGTGGTTACTTGTTGAGATTTGTATATGTTGTATGATAATTTATACTAGGACAATAGTCCTACTAGAATTTAGGATTCATTATGTGTTATACTTGATTGGTTTGAGTTGAGATTGATTGAACATTTAGGGTTTATTAAACTGCCTTGTCTTGTATGTACTTATGTACTCACGTATTCTAGGTAATCTTTGATGGGTTGATTGTCCATTCATTGTTAGATTTCATTACTTCTTGCTTATGCTTCAGGTAAGTTCAATGCCCCTCTTTACATACTTCTTTTGGGGGAGAAAGCATATTTTTACAATTGCTATAACTATTATAAGTTGTGTATAGCGTGAACATAGTGTAATACACCATTGAAAACCCTTACACTTTCGAATCGTTAATTAAGAAAACAAGCGAGAAATATTGGGTAGTACTATTAGGTCTGACAAGCCCCACCCGTGAGACTAGAAGTCAAGCGGGTGCAATATTATCTTAAAAAATTAACACATTGTCACGACTTGGTAAGTCATGGCGGAAGACAAATAAACGAACACACTTAGCTTTGATCGCGAGAACACTATTGTTATTGCTTATAATCTAGACCAGTTATCTGTTTCAGTACACTTACTTATGTATTACAAGCGCTAATACGTTTGCTTACTTTTAAACTCTTGAACTCACAAACTTTCATGTTGATACTTTAGTATGCATTTCTCAGGTCATTAAAAACATTTAAGTAGGAGCACAACATAAGTCGAGGATGCATTCAAAATTTTTCTGATCATTGATTATCCATTATATTTTAAACTATGGTTTTGGGCGTGTGTTTGCACATTTACTTTTAAACATTTTGGCTTGATTATCTAACTTACTCTTTCGTAGTATTTTTAACACTTGTAAACTTTGGGGTTTATTTTTGAAAGTTCATGTAGAGTCATTTAGAATAACTAGTGAATTGTATCCTGGTTTATTAACACGCTTTGTGTAAAACCCCGCACGTGGATTTTAACGGTGTGACATGAGCACCCCTCCCACGTTTACCATTGCTATATAATTTAAAAACATATGATTATTTTTTTACAACAAAAGATTTTATCGATCACCAAAGATATAATTCATCTTACTAGCAAGGAGCTAGAGGAGATAGGAATCAGATACCAACAATATCACTGCATCTAGAGAAGATAGAAACCAGGAATCTCTTCTATTTATCCCAATCAGAAAAGTTTGGCTTAGTTTTTAACCAAAGAAACTCCGATACTTCCTCCATGATCTTCGCAATTAAAATTTCTTTGTTATAGAATATGAGATTGTTTCTTGTTTTTCAAATGGCCTATGATGTGACCAGAATTATGAAGTGCACTAATTTACTTTGAATCCCTTTGATATTATGCATATATAAGTATTAAGGAGATCATTCACAGAGAAAGCACAAAACAAAGGAATGCCACACTAGAAACGGGTCGTCCGGTCAAACACTTAATTAACAAGTTATGTGGATAAAATAGTTACATGATCACATTACACGTAGGAGCAATTACTTATACATAAGTTTCTTTAGTTATTCGAGGGCGAACTTAGGGTGGATTTCTCAAGCACTTTGGATACTCACTTGTTTTCATACACGATTACTCATCGTCAGGTGATTTTCACGACCCCATTTTTTCTATTTTCCTTTTAGGAGAGGTTACATGCAAATTACTATTTTCATGGACATAATTATTTTTTAATGATTTCACATGTTATATAAGTTGTTTCCTCATTGTATGAAGTCATCTTTTATCAGATTATTAATTTATTTCCCAAAGTGAGGTAATCATAGATTGTAATATTGGGTTTGACTACCCCCACTTAGGTTAATTATCTTAACTTTGACTGTAGGTCTAAACGGGTGCATTATTAACCTGTTCACCCCTATGCTTACGGTAGGTATGGGTAGGGGCAATCTATTACAGTTATAGTCTAGCTTCGGTTTCGGTGCTTATATAATATTATAGTATTGTATGATCGACAATCAATTCATTGAAAGACTTGTGGTATATTTCACTATTTACTATTACTTTGAAACCTGTGAACTCATGCATGTTTTCTTAGGATATTGAGATTCGCTTCAGGATAAAATAGCATAGAACTCATCGCATTTAGGGTAATTCATGTTGTTGGGACATTATTTCAGATTTGTGATGTTTTGAAAACAATTTACATTAGTTCTACTACTCTTTCTATTTAACTTTGAAAACAATTATGTACTTTTAAGCTTATTTGCAATGTATGTGTTACCAATCATGTAGTGGTCAATCAGTGACTATGATACCATGACGTTCATGCCTCACGGGAAACCGTCATGGTTGGTGGTGTGACAAATTGGTATCATAGCTATTGGTTATAAGGAACTAGGTTGCACTTAGTGGGCCTACACTATAACCATAGCTCATTGCATCACTTTAGCACATTATGCATTAACGTAACTTATATTAATTGTACTTGTGTATTGCCTTGTCATAGAAATGTCTTCCTCATATATACCTATCTACATCATTGACTCGGATGAGGAGTATGACTCACATCACCAACATCATCTACATGATCTACACCCGCCCTTTTGATTTCTGCACCTGATGACGTGCTTCAGCCGAATGATCCTACCGAGGAAGAGACCTTTGCACCTGCTTTTATCCCGTCCCCACTCCTACTATAGACCCCACCCTTGATACTACTGAGACCTTACCCATGACCTGATATTCTAGGTTGCTTCCTCCTCCTTCGGGCACGTATTGGTGGATCCTAAACCATCAATTCATGCTACCTTCAAGAGGAAATCCTTTCAACATTTACATGCATTATCGGACCTATGATGCCGACGACCATTCTAGTGACCATGTCAAACCTTTTTTTTATCATGCCACTGATTAAATCTAGCCATACGACTACTGATGCTCAACCAGTTGACCCAATCCTTGATCCAGTCGACCCTATTCCTGAGCCCACCGATTCCACCCCTCGGCTAACTAACACTTAAGTGGTCGACCTTAATTTTGAATCTACTGATTCTATCTCTCAAACGACAAACACTAACCCAATAGATTCCAACCTGGAGCCTGCTAAGGCCATTCCTCGGCCTGTTGACTCTATTTCCCATCTTGTTGACCCTATTCCTCAGCCTACTAATCTAGTGTCCTAGCCTACTGACCCTATCCCCAGTTAACTAAAATTGACCACCTCGATCTCGCCTTGAGCCTGTTGACCTCGCCCCCATAGTCGTTAGCTCCGAGCCAGTGGCTGCAGATGCCCATCGTGTCATCGATCTACTGTTAACACCACCTTCATTCCAACGCTATCGGACTCATCCTGTGGTGTGTGTTATGCACACATACCTAGGAAGCGAGTTCATATCCTGATTCGTCTCGCCACACCTGCCTATGACCGTATGTACACCCAAGCCCGCACCTAAAAGACGCAAGATTGATATCTATCGTGGGACTCGATGCCTACTTGTTTAGATGAGCGGAGAGACATAGAGGGGATTCCCTCTATGTTCGAGTTGGGTGAGTCTTCATAAGCCCCACGCCTGATACCTCTAACTCGAGAGCCAGTGGTCACATACCCCTACTTGTAGCACTTACTGCGAGACATGATCAGCAATTTCATGAGATATAGGATGAGTTTGCTCTAGGAGGCCACCGATATAGAGGGTGTAGAGGGTCGACTGTTAGCTATCGAGGAAAGAAGATATTTTGATGACCGGGCCCTGCATACGATGCATAAAAGGATCACCAGGGCGCAGAGCGAGATAACAACCCTGACTCAGAGGGTGGATGTTACAGAGTAGAGGGCTATGATGGCTGACTAGCATGCGATGGTAGCGGAGGAGGGAGTGACTATTATGGAGGAGTACGTGGAGTCCTCCACCGCACTGGTTGCCATGTGCATGTAGGTGGCTATGGAAGCAGTGCAGCAGGTGCATTTACTCGCTTATTTCGTTGATTGCCTATCATGAGTGGGTTTTGCTCACATCATATTTGGATATGAACTTTTTGTAGGAGTATGTACTCTTAAAACTTTTTAATTCATACAACTTATTCTCAAGTTGTATTCTTTTTATATTGCGAGGTTGCTTGGTTGTTATGATTGTTTAATTTTGGTACACATGTGTGTGTAACATTGTTACATACTGTCTTATCTTACTTATCTTCATGATTTGAATAAACATGCCACCATGAAGGATAAATATCCGAAACAACATAAGAAACAGTACTCCCATGATAGCAGCATCCATTGAGCTGCTAGTGGCGCAACGAGTAGCAGATGCCATTGCACATCATGAGACGAACCGTAGCGCAGGAGGATCTGAGGTGGACGGAGGTAATGGAAGTGGCATAGGAGGTATTAGAATATATTGCGTAATTAAAGACCCGAGATACAAGCGTCATTGATAATGTTTAATTATCACTAATATGATTGAACTTACAACACAAAATCTGATTCCAATACGAAGGGATGCTTTTACAAAACTTTTGCTGAGTTATAAAACGCTTGACTTTTGCGGTAATAAAGGAGCTGTAGGTTTGATACCTTGGATTGAGAAGATGGAATTGGTTCAACAAATCAGTAGCTGTGTTGAGGAGAATAAGACAAAATTTACCACGTGCACTTTTGAGGGTCAAACATTGACTTGGTGAAATGCTCATGCCTAGACCTTGGGTATTGATGTTGCTTATCAAATCACATGGATGAGGTGAAACATATGCTATTGATTAGTATTGCCCTTGAAATTAATTATAAAAGCTTGTGGTAGAATTCAAGAACCATACCATGAAAGACGTGGATGTGACAAGCTACACCTCATGATTTCATGATATTGATCTCTTACGCCCCCACATGGTCAACCCTTAATTTTAGCGGGTAGAAAGATACATTTCAGGCTTGCACCCCAAATCCAGAGCATGGTGACCTCATCCATGCCAGCCATTATCCAAGAAGTTGAAAGGATAGCTCATGATTTGATTGATCAAGTTATGCGTCAAGGCGTGTTTATGAAGAACACAGTGGTAGAGAGTTTTTATGACAACAAGAAGAAGTGGGAAAACAATCGTGCCACGAATACTCCACATCAAACTCAAAACAAACAAGTTGTTAGGGATTTCACTGTCAGCCTATCTGAGAAGAAAACAAACAGTGGATGTGCTGGAACCCTACCTAAGTATAACAAGTGCAACTTTCACCACCTGGGTGCATGTGTGGGCTCCATGTGCCAAAAGTACAAGTGTTTTGGTCATACAACTAAAGACTGTCAAAAGGCCAACCCTACCCCCAGAAAAAGGAAACCATCAGGGATGTTTTGAATGTGGCATAGTCGGGCCCTTTCATAAGGATCATCCGAATCTGAAGTAGATTGGTGGAAACAACACGCGCGATGGAGCTTTTGTGATTGGAGATGCAGATGCTCGACAAGACCTAAACATTATCACAGGTACGTTTCTCGCAAACAATCACTATGCCTCTATTTTATTCGATGTGGGTGCCGATAGGAGTTTTGTGTATAGTGAGATTAGTCCACTGCTTGGAGTTACACTAACATATTTGGCTTTTAAGTATACGATATAGTTATCTGACGGTACATTAGTTGAAACTAACAAGAGGGTGCACTTTTTATATAGCGGATTACTCATTCGACATACATGTACTACTTGTGACACTTGGGAGTTTCGACATCATTATTGACATGGATTGGTTGTAAAAAAATCAAGCGGAAATTGTTTGTCCAGAGAAGATTTTTCACATTCCATATCTGTGTGGAGAGACAAAATCGATTCAAGGAGAAATGTGTGATACTTTGCTAAGGATCATTTCATGTATGAAGGCCCGAAAGTACTTACGAAAAGGCCGTCATGCAATCATGGCACATATGATGGAGAAGCACGTGGAGGAGAAAAGACATGAGGACATTCCCATTGTGCTAGACTACCTAGAAGTCTTCCCGAGGACTTACCCGAACTCCCACCCCAAAGGCAAGTTGAATTTCGAATTGACTTGAAACCTGGAGATGCTCTAGTAGCACGATTACGATACCGACTAGCACCATCAGAGATGCCAGAGTTGTCTAATCAATTACAAGAACTTTTAGATAAAGTATTCATAAGACCAAGTTTCTCACCTGGGGAGCTATAGTCTTTTTTGTCAAGAAGAATGATGGATCATTCTGAATGTGCATTGACTATCAGGAATAAAACAAGCTCAATATCAAGAATCGGTATCCACTTCCATGAATCGATAAGTTATTTGATCAATTTCAAGGATCAAGCTATTACTCGATGATTGATTTATGTTTAGGATATCACCAAATATGAATCCAAAAGGAAGATGTCCCTATGATCGCATTGCAAACTCGTTATGATCACTATAAGTTCATGGTCATGCCACTTAGGTTACCAATACACTAGCCATATTCATGGACCTCATGAATAGAGTATGCAAACTCTATTTGGATAAATTCATGATCGTCTTCATCAATGACATTTTGATCTATTCACGAACCAAGGATGAGCACGTGTAACATTTAAGGTTAATCTTGGAACTACTCAAGAACGAAAAACTGTATGCCAATTTCTCAAAATACGACTTTTGGATCCAGGAAGTCCAATTTCTCGGGCATGTGGTCAACGATAAGGGAATACATGTTGACCCATCTAAGATAGAGATCATTAAGAACTGGGAAGCACCTAAAACCCCGATCGAGGTACGAATTATTAGGTCTGGTGGGTTATTACTGATGTTTCATTGAAAGTTTCTCCAAAATAGCTTAACAGTTGACAACTTTAACCTAGAAAGACAAGAAGTTTGATTGGGGTGATAAATAGGAAGCATCATTTCAATTATTAACGCAAAAACTGTATTGTGCATCAATTTTGTCCTTAACAGAAGGAACCAATGGTTCTTTGGTGTACTGCAATGCATCACGGCATGGACTTGGTTGTGTGTTGATGAAACACGACAAGGTTATTGCTTACGCTTCTCGACAATTGAAAGCGCATGAGACAAATTACGCTACTCATGAACTAGAATTATAAGCTATCTTTTTTTGCACTTAAGATTTGGAGACACTATTTGTATGGTATCAAGTGTACTATATTCACTGACCATAAAAGCTTTTAACAAATTTTTGATCAGAAAGAACTGGACAAAAGACAAGGCAGGTGGTTCAAATTACTAAATGACTATGACTGTGATATTCGTTATCATCCTGGAAAGGTAAATGTTGTAGCAGACGCTCTGAGTATGAAAGAGCAAACCAAGACCTTACAGGTACGAGCGTTGGGAATGATGATTCATATGAGTCTAACTACTCAAATCCACGATGCTTAGTCCGAAGCACCAAAAGAACAGAATTTAAAAGATGAATCTCTCAATGGCATTGATAAAAAATTCGAGATCAAATCTGATGGAGCTCGTTACTTCATGAATTGAATTTGGGCACCAAGTTTTAGAAATTTAAAGGATCTGGGTAATTTTGATACGATTTGGGTAATTATGAATCAACTAATGAATTATTCACATTTCCTACTGATTAAGGAAACTAATAAAATAGAAAGGTTGAACAGGATTTGTCTGAAGACATGGAGTGCCAATCTCCATCATCTCCGACCAAGATAATCGATTTACCTCTAGATTCTGGCAATCACTACAAAAGGCCTTAGGTACACAATTGGATATGAGTACCGCATACCAGTCCTAAATGGATAGTCAGAGCGAAAGAACTATCCAAACATTGGAAGGCATTCTTAGAGCTTGTGTGATAGATTTCGAAAACTATTAGGATACTCATATACTTTTAGCTGAGTTTTCTTACAATAAAAATTATCACACTAGTATCAAATCTGCACCATTCAAAGCACTATACAGAAGGAAGTGTCAAACTGAGCTAGACATAGGTAGGTGATAGACAACTTACGGGTCCCGAGATCATACACAAGACAACTTGAAAGATCACTCAGATTCAGAACCAACTCAACGCCGCGCATGACCGTCAGAAAAGGTACGCTGGTCGTGAGAGGCAAATCATTAGAATTCCAAGTGGGAAATAAAGTTATACTTAAAGTCTTACCTTGGAAAGTAGCTTTTTGTTTTAGTAAACATGGTAAGCTAAACCCAGATACAATTGACCATTTGATATCCTAGCAAGTATTGATCCCAATGCATACAAACTTAAACTACCATAAGAGTTTAGTGGTTTTCATGACACTTTTCATGTGTCAAATCCAAAGAAGTGCTTGTCAGATAAAACCCTAGTTACACCGCTCGACGAGGTTTAGATCGATGATCAACTCTATTTTGTTGAGAAACCTGTAGAAATCATGGACTGAGAGGTAAAGAGGATGAAACAAAGCCGCATTCCTATAGTGAAGTTTTGGTAGAATTCTAGACGAAGACCCGAATTTACTTGGGAATGAGAGAATCAAATAAAAACTCAAATACCCTTGCTTATTTAAAACCCTAGCGGCTACGAAAGGCACTAACTTAATTTCAGAACAAAATTCTTTCTAACATGGGGAGTACGTGAGAACATGCAATTTCAGGTCAATACCCAACCCTGACTTAGTCATATTTATGCATATCATACATGAGTTTCAATTCAGTTCTATTTATTTGAAGTCATTTCATACATTGCAAATTTCATGCTAATATTACATGCATCAGTGATGCAATGTAATTGCTAGTTTACACTCGGTACAACAGGAACACATGAACGTTAGTGATAAATAATATATACTTACAAATAAATACTTTAAAGTGCTTCAAAGTATGTTAAATTCCAAACTAAATAAATTGAAAATACTTAAATTTATAAATAAACCTAAACACGTAAATTAATATATTACCCGGAACGAATACATTTAACGTGACTGCAAAATACATGATATATCATAAACATACCATTGATATTAAAATATTTGATATTTTATAAGCTCTTATTATATTTAGATGTATCTTAAAAAGTAAAAAGTAAAAATAATAAATACGTAAAAATCTACATGGTGCAACAAATACCATCCAAATACGCAATACTACACAAGAATTAAAAACAATCCCCATTTTCCTACTCTTGGTCGTCTCCCCTTACCCCTACCCCCTCCTTTCCCTTTCTTCTTTTCTTGTTAAATTTCTACAAGATCACTTTTGCCTTTTTGTAAATCTTGAAACTTACAATTGACTTATTTCCTTTCCATATTTCTCAATCTCATTTCCTTTAAAGTTGACCAAGATCCACAAACATAGTGATTTCAAAAACATGAAAGGAGCTACTAATACAAGCAAACTCCACACTTTACCAACGCAATTCACCAACACAATCCACCACACTCCTTCCCTCTCTATCCTTTCAAAAATTCAGTCCACACACACACACACCCCCCACCATTCTCCTATTTTAAAACTTATTTTCCACATATCTTGTGTGCTTCAAGTGCTTTTGGTGAAGATCAAGCAATATTTGGGGATTTTAAACTTTTTACACCTTCACATCCATCTTTTCTTGCTTGATTCTAGTGAGAACAACCTCTTATTGTTTATATATATATATATATATATATATATATATATATATATATATATATATTTACCATGATTTTCTATCTATTAGTTCATATGTAACAACTTTCATCCACAAATGTTACTTTTGTTGAAAATGATGTTCTTACAAACGAAGAATTACACTGTTAATATTTCACACATTACATACTAACATGAACTAGATAATAATTCTTTTTCTTAAAAAGTAAATATTTATATGTCCATATTTGACCAAAATACTAGTTGGTGTTTTTATAAAAAGTCCCAAAGATATGTTAAAAATCAAGAAAAACACCAAATGAGTTACATCATGTTCATGAAATTTAGATGGCTTACAAGTATTATTTTGAACATTCCTATATATATTTTTTACAAGTATATTTAGTTTGTAAGTTGTAATATATTATTATAAAAATTAGGTTATGACTAGATAATAAGTTGACCAAGTTTACAAGTGTGGTTAAATATATAAACATGGGACTTAGAATATAAATTTATGGATCTTATAACATTAGTTACTAGATTATTTAGAAAGATAGGTTAAAATATGTTGGTAAATTGACTAATGTGACTAAATAGTTCATTCTAAGGATTTCACTTTATAATATAATAAAATTACTTAATAATTTAAAGAAACCCTAATTTAATATATGTTAAGGTTTATAAAAACTAGATAAAATAAAAGAATAACGGTAATAAGAAAATAATTAAATAAGTATTTTATTAATAAATATATATTTATACATGGATTGTAAAAATATAAAAGCTAGTGATTTCCCTTAGAAATTAATATTTCAAATTATATTTCATTTAAAATAATACAAATATTATTTTACCTAAGAAAAATGAGATTATTTCAAAATCATAACTACAATAATTTCAAATGTAAATTATATAATTAATTAATTTAAACCCTTCAGTCATGTCTCGAATTGAGTCAAAATAATATTTAAGTACCCAAACAATGTGTCCACTTTCAATAATAAGGGATTTTATGCATATTCTAATGAAATATAATTTATTAATTCTCTATTTAATATATATATATATATATATATATATATATATATTTCATAAATATCTGTCGTGTATCATTAACGGGTTGTCGAGTCAAACATTTTATTATCAAGTTATGTGGATGAAATAGTTGCACGCTCATATTACACGTAGTAGCAATTACTTGTACATAAATTGCCTTGATTATTTTAGGGCGAACTTAGGTCGGTTTTCTCGAGCACTCTAGATACTCACCGGTTTTAATACCCGATTACTCACTATCAGGTTAGTTTCACGGCCACATTTTTACTATTTTTCTTTTGGGGAATATTACATCAAATTATTGTTTTCGTGAACACGATTACTTGTCAATAAATTTCACATGTTATATAAGGTGTTTACTTACCATATGAAGTCCCCTGTTATCAGACCGTTAATTTATTTACTAAAACGAGGTAATCATGGATAGTACTATTGGTTTTGACTATCCTCACCCGGGTTAATTAGCCTAATTTTAAGTGTAGGTCTAAACGGATCCATTATTAGCCTAACTTTGAGTGGAGGTCTAAATGGGTGCATTATTAGCTTGTTCACCTATATGCTTATGGTAGGCATGGGTAGGGACAATCTATTAAAGGTACAGTCTAGGTTCATTTGCGATGCTTATATAATATTGTAGTATTGTATGATCGATAATCAAATCATGAAAAGACTTGTGATACATTTCACTGTTTACTATTAGTATAAAACCTGTGAACTCACCAACTTTATGCTGATATATTTTCATACATGTTTTCTCAGAAAATTAAGGTTTGTATCAGGATAAGCTAGTATGGAACTTATCGCATTTAGGGTGATTCTATCGAGACATTATTTCAAATTTGTCATGTTTTGAAAACAATTTACATTAGTTCTACCACTTCAGCTATTTAACTCTAAAAATAATTATGTACTTTTAAACTTATTTGTAACGTATGTTTTACCAAATCATGTAGTGTATGATCAGTGATAGTGATTACATGACGTTCATGCCCTACGGGAAACCGTCGTGGTTGGAGGTATGATAAAAGTAACATAATCAAATTAAAGTTAAACTTTCTCTCTATCAACCCTATCTCCTAACTTCTTTAACTCATATGAACCATATCTTCTCTACACCTAATCTCTTTCTCTTCTCTCTCTTCTCTCTCTCCCTCTCTGTATGTCTGTCTGTCTGTCTCTCTATCTGTCTGTCTGCCTGTCTGCCTGTCTGCCTGTCTGTCTGTCTGTCTCTCTGTCTGTCTGCCTGCCTGCCTGTCTGCCTGCATGCGTGCCTGCCTGTCTCTCAATTTATATATTTATATATTTATATATCTATCTATATATCTATTTATCTATCTTTCTAAAAGAACTAGATCTACACTTTTCTCTCTCTAAAATTGTAAAATCATTTTGCTTAATTAATGAACCAAACAATGGTAGACAAGGGAAAGCTCGAGAGAAAAGCAAGAGGTGGAAGCTTCCATTGGTGGCTGACCACCATATACATGACGACAGCATAAGCTTACACAGACTAGATCTGATTTTTTTATTGGTGTTCAAGGTTAGATCTAGGTTTTTTTGTTGTTGTTCAATGTCAAATATGGAAAAACTTTTTAATGGTATTCAAGGTTAGAGTTGGGTTTTTCGTTGTTGGTGATGCATTTTAGAACTCAAACATTTTTTTTATTAAAATATAGATTTAAAGTGTGTATTTGAGTATTACACATGTGTATGTGGATTCTTGATTATATATTTTTCTCTTGGTCAAGTCTCTTTTTACATGATTTTTTTAAATATAAACATGTGTATGTACATGCTTGACTATATGTTTTTATGTTGGTTGCATCTATTTTAACCAGAGGTTTTGAATATAAATTCATGCAAATTGAGTTTTACACGTATATGGTTAGTGATGTTTTAGAAGACTACTCAGACATTCTTATTTAAAGTATGTGTTTTTAATGTGTATTTAGATTATTACACGTGTATGTGGATTCTTAATTATATATTTTTTGTTGGTAGATCTCTTTTTACTAGGTTTTTTGAATATAAACATGTGTAAAGTGAGTTTTACACATGTATAAACTTAATTCACACGTGTGTAACTGTTGGGTTTCGTATGTTAACTTTAACCAATTAAAGTTATTAAAAATAAAAATAGAAAGTAACTATAATCACAATGAGTGAAAGCGTTAATCAATTAATCTTATTAATTATGTACCCTAATCAAGTATCCAGATACACACCTTAAAACAAACATAATAATAGAAAGGCATAAATGTTATACCTTGATGACAAAGTTCAAAACTTTACACCTTGGAAGCAATCAAACATCCTGCTAGTTGACCTACATCACAAAAAAACTTCAAGTTTTGCAACATTCGCAACCCAATGCAAGTTCCGGCGACGATGCTGGTGCTACACAACGACGATTGTAAGTGGTGGTGTTCGGCCAAGAAAAACATGGGGGCATTTGGTCGATGGCAATTGAGAAGGGGATTAGGGGTTCCATAATCCCCATTATATATTTAAATTAATTTCAATTAGACCCTGTAGTTTCTTTTTAGTTCCTTGTATTATTAACACTTCATAATTCTTATGTAATTAACTTTTAATCACGTATAAACCCTTATGGTTTTACTGATTAACCTTTAAATAGATAAGAACACTTTAAACCATTAAAATATTTTATTAATTAACTGCCAATTAATCTAACATTTAATCCCTTTTTTAGTTAGTTATTTCTTTAAATAATTAATAACCACTAAAAAACCGTGGATAAATTTAAACCATTACATGTTTTACTTTGTAATTATTTAAGGTGTAACTCTTTTGATCATACCTCGATAGTAACTTAAAAATTATCAATGATCAGACATTTATGTCCAACAACAACTACACATATGTAAACTAAATACACATATGTGTAAACTGATATACCCATATGTAAACTTCTCATTTTCTTTTGAATATTCATGTGTCTACTTTAAATAGTTGTTAATTCATATTACATATTGGTTTTTTTCTTCGATATATGTTGAATAATATAAATTTGAGATTGGAATAAGATAGAATAAACAAAAAAGCATGTAGAATTTTTTTTCTGATTTGTAAAGATTTTTTTAGCTTTTATATGTAGATTCTTTTTGAGTTGTATAAATCTATTTTACTCATGTTTGACTATTTATTACATATATGATATTTATTTTTACTCATATTCAATTGTTCCATAGATTACACTAAAATTTATTTACCTATGTGTTAAAGTCTTCATTTAATTATTTACATATATGTTAGTTTTTAAAACTATATATATTTTACACATAAGTTAAAGTACTAAGAACCATTTCATCTTCAGTTATTTTCTCTTCATTACAACATCTCCTACACATTGTTATAGTATTTATAGACAATTAATAAATACATTACACATGTATAATATGGAACTGTGAGGTTTGAGATTTTAAGGATGAAAAGTACAAAAAGTGTAATATTTTATGTTAAAAGAATGCATCAAATTATTTAATCTTGGTTAGTGCTGTAAATAAATATAAAATAATAGTCATTAAAAAGGAGGGAAATGAGAGAAAAATAACTAGTAGATAAATTATTATTTATAAAACATGACATATGACACATTGTGATTGGTAGAGTTGGTTTATGCACTATGTACAACCCATGTATGCCATAATCTTTTATCTCCTTCTTTATCAGACGGACTACTCAAGGCCATAGCCACCTGTTGGTACAGAGATCTCTCTAACCTCACACTCTCTCTTGTGATTTGTATGTAACTTGGAAACACACACTTGTTCATTGAACTTTTGGAATACAAAATACATATAAAGATTGCAGACCCATGACTTCATAACTGACTACAAACCCACGACTGCATGACTCTTAGAAACTACTATGACGTGATACAACTACATGCATGATACCATGCAGCATACACGTCAGTACATACGTGGACACAACTAACATAACATAAATAACATAACATAAATAAAGACTATTTTAATTACTTCAA
>BJCO01365477.1:0-11824 GCA_018326465.1 Flaveria floridana
CATATTTGAATTTGCTTTCATTCAAGCCACAAATTTTACATTTTATCCCAACACAATTCGTATTCCTTGAGAAATTTATTTAGTTTCTGTCGATTCGCACGCTCAGAACATCCAAAGTTGATGAAATCAGTAATCACCTATCTTCTTCAACCCGAATTTGTTGCTTAAAATCCAAAATTGAGCTGATGAATGTCAAAGGGCTAAGTGGATGGATTCTCATTAGCTAAGTCGATTTTGGGACCATTGAATATGATTCTTTTTATATTGAATATTTGTGAAATTGTGGTAAATACAGACCTTAATTATTGATATTTTCTTCACTAGTAAAATCACATTTTTTCTTCCTTATTTCAATCAAGACTCTAGTCAAATAAAGGGGGCTGAATTCGTATGTTTATTAATTCAAACAATCTACTCTGCTCAATCTGGAATCACATGAAAATATGAATTGGTGTTAATTTATTACTTGTTTTGAGAAACAATATATCTCGCTTTCAAATGTACACATTTAAATTATATATGTCATAACTACTTCCTTTTTTTACAGTATTATTAGTTGAACCGAAAGAAGAAAAAGAGTTGTAGTTATTTAACAAGAGACATATCATGCTGGAACTTGTAAAACCTTCTTCCATGTAAGATCCTTGTTATTCACTCAACTCATGATTTCTAGTCCATTAACACGTAACGTAACCAATAATGTGTGTTGTCCATCAACTAAATTGTTTTCAATGATCAGCAGAGTACATAATAGCCAGTAATCCCACCTCTGCAATGGTGGCCGCTACAGGTGGCGACATGGGCAGCACACACGGGTTGCATAACGGGTCAAAATATGTTTTGCTTGAATGGGTCAGTTTCGTACAGGTTGGATTTTTGTCCATTTTTTCTTATACTTTATATTAATAACTAATGTGGTCATATGATAATGACTATATACAAAATGTTATTATTGGTTTACTTTATATTTATATTTTTTCTTATACTTTGCATAAAATGGGTCATTTTTCGTAAGGTTGTTTTTTTTTCATTTTTTCTTATACTTTATATTAATAACTAACATGTTCATATGATAATGATTATTAATAAAATACTATTATTAGTTTTATCATTGAAAATAGACTTTGGATGACTTTTATTTTGTTTAATATGTTCCTTTTTTAAGATGACAACACATGGAAAGAAGATGAAGAAGCATCATCCAATTGCCTGGCCCATGTTTTCATGATTACATGAATGATCTTGCGACAAAACACACGAGTTGTATAATGGGTCAAAACATGTTAAGGTTGAAATGGGTCATTTTAAGTACAGGTTGGTTTCTTTACCATTTTTCTTATGTTTTATATTAATAATTGATGGTTACTGAAACAACATTATTACAATAATATTCTAATTTTTAATGAAGGGGTTTGTTTGAAAAACATCCTTTTTAGCTAATGTGGTTTTATTTGATCGTGATTGAGATAAAACAAAACCCAAATAGATCCATTCCTAAGTAAATGGGCCCAAACAGAAACTAAATAAACCAATTTCCTTACAAATGTTTAATCAGTTACTAAATTTCACAAGTTGCATAATCACATAACTGATCTTGCTACAAAATTGAAGCTTACAGATTGATTAGTCTTTTCTGCAACAAGGATTATAAATCTGATCCCCTGATGTTTCAACATCCTCAAGACCAATCTGAAAAGTTATGTCAAGGTATGTTGGATTTCAGTTTTTTAGATCTGGAGTGTTACTTATTTAATTAATTTAGTTTGCAAGGATATTTGATTTTTGAAACTTGCTACTTCCACATTTTGTGAATTTATATGTTTTGCTTTGAAAGCTTTGCCAAATATTCTCTAGGTGCATGCCAATTTAAATATCCTTATTGCAATTTATTGAATTAAGTATGGCCAAATGATTGATATTTAGGAATTCTATTGAAACCCCTGCCTTAAACATTTAGATTATAAGAACTGTAGTTTGACTCGTGGTGTCAAACAAACTAAAATTGACTTCAAATTTTCTTCCATATTTTGGGAGTAATATAATGGAAAAAGTTGTTTTTTATAACATTCTTGTTAACCAGAACTAGGAAGGCAGTGAATTTGCCTGAAAATGTCAAAGTGTATCATTTGACCCTTGAATTTTTGAAGGTGCAGATGAAGAAAGAAGATATTCTATCAAGGTTTCCACAAATCAACAATACGGATCCAAAATACTTGTAGAGCTATAAATACAGAACTTCATAATTTCCGGAAAGACGCTACGTTTACTGCTATGATTTGATTTGTTTACATGCTTTGCAAACATCCTGAGACTTAAGATCCGGTTGCAAAAGAAGTCAGAGAAGAAACAACATGAGAAACAATGTCACAAGAGTTGAAAATTTAGCAAACAGTGCGAGTGGAGAAAGTTTATGAAACATGCAACATGTTCATGCAGCTTTGCAGCTTTGAACGAAACTCTTAGACTATATTAGGTGAACAAAAGTTATCTTATTTCATTTTCAGATTATTTTTATGGCGTTCTATGCCGTAAAAGTACAATTTGGGTTTATACAATTAAAGGATTATAAATGTCACACTCTTGTTTTCTAGGATGCTTTATATAATTAAAGTATTATAAATGTCACACTCTTGTTTTCTAGGATGAAATGTTTAGACGGAAATAATGCCATCTTATGCCAAATTGTGCACCTAAAGATGCACTAAAACTCAGAGCATTCTTTTACTGATATCAACATCCATTACTTATCTGTCGGTGATCTTCTGTGTAAAATGCAGTCCTGGGTAAATACTTTACTGTTGGACGGATCAATGATGGATATTACCCATGGATCACCCAAGGGCCAAGGCTACTTCACTAATAAATATTCACACGAGGTAATAGTAAGTGTTAATAAAACACAATAACAATTAAATAATATTTTACATCTTTCTAATAAATCTTAAATACTTACAATATATGTAATAATTCATTGTAAATCATAATTTGTACTAGTAGATAAACATGCAATTACCTATCTTCTAGATTTACTAAAATAGAAGAAGACTCACTCATTTTATATAAATTTCAGTATAACGGTTATAAATTGAACATTCATAATAGCTATTTTAAACAATTGTGGTTTCAAGAAAACAATAGTATTTACAATGTTAACTAGTCTATCTAATTATCCAAACAACAATGACAACACACACCAATAGTATCATCACAATTAGTGTGATTATTTAACCAATATTATTAGATAATGCATAGAATTTGGAAAAACTTACCGTCACTTTAGTCGTTTTTGGAGTAACACCGAAAATGCAAAATTTTACCAATATTAATATAGATGATGCAAAATTGTAAAATATGTTCAAATTTAGTGAGTTTAGGAGAGAAAGAGGGGGAGGAGGATAAAATATGGTAATTAGCGTCTAATCGTCTAGCAATTCTAAATAGTTTAGCGGGCGAACATGATCCACAAAATCTTTAACAGTTATCCCAATAAATATATAATGATCATTAAAAGTTTTGGGTGAAAAATAGGCTAAGTGTTAATTCTAAAAAGCGTCGGTTTAAAAGTTGAAGAGTTAAATTGAAAAAAAAAATTAAAAATTATATGAGTTGGGAATTTGAATAGGGGCATCCCCAACTTCAGAGAGTTTTTATTGAGGTTTTAGAGTTTGATTAAGAGTCTTAGTTTAGCTAATTATTATTACTATTACTATTAATCCCCTTATGTCGGTGGGTTACAATGAAGTCTAGGTTTTTTATAGTTTAGCCACTTAACTTTTACAAATTACAAATTGGTCCCTGCATGTCTTTTTACCCACTGGGTTCAACACTACTACATCGACCCCATCTTTGACAATGGTTTCCATAAGAGAACGGGATCACCACCGCTGTTTGCTTTGATCTGCTCGGTCGACCCCAATGGTGGCGGCTTCGGGATTGTTCCTTGTACTACTCCATCCACCCCATCTTTGATCTGCACCTTCACCGGAGATGGGGTGGAATGCACCACCACCACCGATGTTTGCTTTGATATGTTTGGTCGACCCCCAGTGGAACCTGCACCATCTTCCAATCAACTCCATTCCGCCACCTTCACCAGAGCACGATGACGATGCTTCAAGTGGTGACGGTTATTGGATGTGGCAGTGGTGACGATATGGCCATGGTGAGCCTATTGATGTAGAAGTGATGATGTAAATGGCATGATGATGAATTGATGATGGTGATGCAGTGTTGGTGCAGCATCACAGTGGTGGTGGTGGTGGTGATGGAGGCGATGGTAGGGTTTGTGGTATTGACGAGGGAAGATGATGAATAAAGGGGTGGTTTGAGTTGGGGGAGATGAAGAGGTTTAAGGTCTTTTAGAAAAAGAAAAAACCAATGAAAAGTGAGAGAAAGATGAATAAAGTTATTGAGTAAGAAAAAGAAGAAAAAATAATTAATTGGACGTAATACAGTGTCAGTTACTTAGGGGTCAAATGTAATATGATCTCTTTCTTTTTTCATTATTGCTCTGTTAAGCTTTTTGAAGCACACAAAGAAGAAAATAAATAGTTTTTATTTGTTTTATTTTAGTTTTAAAATTTATCATTAATAAATTATTTGAAATGATTTCATACGAACTTATAGAGTTATAAAAGAATCAGGTTAAATATAAAACGTTTTTGTGTTTACTTTTCTGTATGATTTAAGTTATACCCGTTTTGATGTAAGTTTTATTAGAAAACGCAATACGTTTCATTCGATTTTATGTTCGAGTTACTTTTACATTCAAAGTGAATTTAGTTTAAAACGAGTCAAGACAATTGTAATCTATACGTTATCACACTGCATACGACGTCACAACACGTGCTTTTTTATGTACTTTTTTAGTAAATAGAGTTCGAAAACGGGTCATATCGATTAGGGTCTGCGTAGGATGCCGCGGCAAAGCGCGGCTATTAAAACTAGTTAGTATTTAATTATTTTACAAGTCTATCTTGTATTTATTGTAGGTTTATCTAGTATAGAGTTTGAGTAGGTTTAAATTTATTTTTATTGACTATTTAAGTTGGGTAGCAGGTTGTGTTTCAATAGTTCAAATTCTCAATTTAATAAAAAAAAGGGTTTGATTATGTTTTGAATGAAATCGGCCAAAACCAAAAATATCATTTTGAATAAGTTATGTGGGTATTTAGAACTGAAAAATTAATCTTTGATACTTTTAATGTACTCTCCAATAGTTATTGGGAAATGGTTTTGCTAATTCAAGTCGGTCATAAAAACCTAGTCTCAGATGCTAGCATTGGTAACTAAATTTCAGTATTGATTGTATGTCAACAACAAGGACTAACTTTCAGTCTCCAATATACGTAAATTCGGTCCTTAATCTATCACTCGGTACCAAGTCATTTTAGTCGCGAATACAATTCATCTCGAGTGACTAAAAATTAGTACTTAAACATGATCTATTTTGTCCTAGATACGTTTAATTAGAATTGAGTTCCATAAAAGTTTAGTCCCTAATAAAAATGTAAAAATTAGAAATTAGTCCTTGATATCGCAATGCTTCTATGTTTCTTTTAAGGACTAAAATATTATTTTGGATACCATGTCATTTTAACACCAAATACGTTTTCTTAAATACTAAAAATCAGTCTCTCATAATATTTTTTCAATCATCAATATGTCTTCTAAAGTTGCTAATTCGACTTATTCTAGGAATATTATAACTAACTTTTAGGAGTTGTTTGTTTTTTCTAAAAATCACTTTCTGTTCTATTTTGTCTGCGCCGCGCAGACCGCGCGCAGACGTTGAGGTCTACAGAGTGTTTGTTTTTCGAAGAATTTTCATTAAAAAAGATCTTCCTAAGGTCTGCATGAGTCAGACATAAACCATTCACCTCATAAGTCTTCTACCCTATTCTCATTCTCCACCTTTAAAACAAAGACCCAAACTTCCTTCCCCCTCATTTTTGCAGCCACCGCAGCCACCAAGGCCCTCGCACATGCAAAACTACAAAACATCATTGAGCCGTTCGTTTGGTGTCTTGAACACACGATTCCCTATATTGAAGAGGATGACACTATTTTCGTTGGTCACACAAAGGAACATTACAAATGCATGTTTCGCGTTACATAAATTTATAAGGAAAGAGGGTTTCAGCGATGAGTTTTTTATACAATACAATCAACCCAATCTGTCGTTTCAAAATCGTCATGTGCACGCTGATGCTGATGAAAATAAGGTTGAAGCATATGGTACCACATGAGATCGGGAATATATGACTCGGTTACAAGATGAAATTGCTAAGCAATTAATGCAAAATGTGGAATAAATTATTTAAATAAAATGTATTTTTATGGTTTTATGAATATTATTGCATTCTTGTATGAATTTAATTTAAATTTTAATATTGAAGTATTTTTTAAAGTTTTAAAAATAGATTTATTTTAATTACAGAATATTTTAGCAGTCTACAAATGTTAAAAATAAACAGTCTTTTTCTTGCAGACTGCAGACATTTAGTCCACCTCTTCTCCTGCAGATGTATGCAAATGTTATAGACATTTTACTGCAGAAAAAACAAACAACACCTTAGTCTTTTATATGGTCTCTCAAAATAGCGGAATGTGTGTTCATTATGAAGACCAAATCTTAGTTTTTAGTTAGTTCATCTATTAAACTCTTTAATGACTAAGGGGCTGTTTGACAACATCTGATTGAATAAGTGTTCAACCAGTAAAAGATCTAAACCAGTAAGATGTCTGAACTAATAAGTGATTTGAACTAATAAATGATCTGAACTAATAAATGATCTGAACTAATAAGTGTGTTTGGTTGTAAAAAGGAAAATTAATAAAATAAAAATCCTCAAATCCTTACCACTTTAAAACAGCCACATCTACCAACTCAAACCCTACAATTCAAGGGAAAAAGACCGTTGAGGAATAGAAGGGACCAAATTGAGTTATTTCTTCTTCTTAAAGGGTTCAAACACAACCCCAGCAAACGAGCTATGGTTGGAAGAACCACCCTTCACCGTCGCACACACGACGGTCAGCGGCGACGACAAAGGAGACGATGAAACCATAGGCCGATTGAAACCCTCGTCGGAAATGGCTTCGTTGACGGAGGAGAGGGTTGAGGGGCTCTCAAAAGCATCATTTTTAGGGGAATCGAAGGGAAAAAGAGGTGGACGGAATCGGAGATGCAGAAAGTGATGCCAACGAGGAGGTGGTGAAAGGGTTCACGTCTGACCACTGCCCCGTCGCCGACCACCACCCTCTCCGTCACAGACCGCACTGACCACCGCCCCGTGGCCGACCACCACCCTCTCTGTCACCGCAGACCGACTTCACGTCTGACTTGGGTCAGACGTTGGTTCAAGTCTGGCCGAATAAAGGGTTCGGTCAGACCTCTTCTCGAGTGAGACGTATGCAATCAAACAAGCCACGTCTGACTGAGTCAGACTTGCACGTCTGACCGGGTTTGGTCAGACGTAACCAAACAGGCCCTAAATATTAACTCTGTATAACATGACAAACAAGATATTTAAGGCTAGTTTTCATTCTTCGATGCCCTTCTTTCAAATGGTTTAATTCACGTCAAATTATTATATATATTTTTTCTTACGCAAAAGACATTCAATATTGAATGCCAGTTCCTTATTCGATCTGATTAAAAAAATTAAAAATTGATTCTTATTGTCTAATATGTTCTCTTATAATAGTAAAATCTGTGCTTATTACCGGAGACTGAATCAGTCTCTACCTATTTCATGTACAAAATGTTTTAGAGACTGGATATCAATTTCAAAAAAGTTAACTTATAACATCTTTAAAACTAATTTTTAGTCATCAATGTCTTTCTTAAAATGATATAATTTGTGTGAAATAATTATAGATAACCATGAGTTATTAAATATTTTCTCACACAAAAGGTAAGATTGTACATCACTCCATTAATAAATTTCAAAACTGATTTTTAGTCTGATATGTACCTTATAATAGTAAAATGCGTATTCCTTATTAGAGACCGAATATCAATCTCTGCATATTTCATCTACAAAATTCTTTAGAGACTAAATGTTAGTCTTGAATAATGTCATTTACGACATCTTTAATACCAATTTTCAGTGTTTGATACCTTTCTAAAAAAGGTAAAATTCGTGTTAAACAAATAGAGATTAAAAATCAGTTATTAATCTTTTTATTAGCCAAGGGTCATATAAGACTAAACATTGGTCCGTAATTCGGTATGCTTTAGAAATGTTAATAACTGCTTTAGTCCCTAATATATTCCCTCTTTATTAGAGACTGAATATCAGTTACTCATATAATGACTTCATTTTGAGTTTATGAGGTTCCTCAATTGGGACTAGAATTTAATTACTAAATATTTTCCCTTCAAAACTTTTTTTATTAATTGTGACTAAAGTGCAGTCTTAAATAGCATGGCAAAACATTAGGGACATTATCAGTCGCAACAAATTTAGTCATTAATATCATCTAAAACTGATATATTAGTTTCCGATACTATGTATTTGAGACTAATAGATTAGTTTGAAGCTTAGAACCTGATAAGAGTGGCAGTTATGGCGGTATGGTAGCGGTTTTATATGATTCTACTACTGTGGTAGTCGAGAACTAATGTTGAAAGGAATGTGCCTAAACGACCAAGGTGTTATATATAGTGGTAGTGAAAAATGCATTTCTTCTAAGTTGATAAAGAAGATTGCACCGATGATGGTAGTGATGAACCCGATGAGTAGATCGAGGGCTTAATTGATTAGCTTTATAACGATTGTAAAGTAGTTGGAAGCATGGCAGGGGAAGATGATGTGGACGCAACCCAACAAGATTTTTAGTACAACTGTATCAAACGTATTCACCTAAATAGTCATATATGACTATATGTAAAAAGAAAATTAAAACAATAATTAGAAAAAAGGTGTTTGAACCTACCTTGACTTGAATCCCTCTTGATCCGTCTAACGACCTCCACATTTTGTCATCTCTAACTTTAAACCACTACAATACTGGATCAAGCCATATCATATCGCTGATTGGTTTTATTTAGCGTTAAAAGTGTCAAGGTTGCTTCCTTTTCTATTATATTTTAAACTTTCCAAACCGGTTGCGATTTAGTTCATATCACTATCAAGGTAGAATTCTTATCGTAGTCTCAACGACGTTTATTTATCAAAATATTTGAAGTCTAGTGATAGTAAAAATGATGTAAACCTTGTCATCAATGATCATACTAAATTCAAATTTCTTGGTTTGATTATTAAAGTTTAAACTGAAGCAACAGTTCGGTCTTTAATACTAGTCGAAAACCAAATTGAGTCCAATTACATGGCTTGAAATAAACAAATAAACATACACAATTATATCACATTTGTGAAACAGAGTCCGACAAAGGTGAGATAAGACAGAATCTTCCCTTTATCCCAGATAAGAGACTGCTTTTACTAAACATCCAACTCAAAAGATAGCACGCCATAGACCATTCTTTTTAGTGTTTTTGGAGGAGAGGGTTTGTGAGGTGGAGGAGAGAGATTATTATGTGGAGGAGAGAGGGTGATGTAAAGTTCTTGGGTAAGAACTTGAAAAAACGAGCATGTACGGGGAGAAGAGGCAAAAAAGTGGAAATGAGAGAGAGAAAGTTTATTTTGTTTTTTATGAATTGTGAGAGGGGGAAGAGAGAGAGAGAGAGAGAGAGAGTATGTGTGTGCGCACGCACGCGTATGTTTGTATGGACAGATGATAACTTCACATGTTTTAAGGAGTAGGGATGCTCTTATAAATGCATGAACAAATATATGTAACAAATGAAAGCAAGTGTAAAGAAATTTAGAAGCCTTATGGTACTTTTCTAAAAGTTTGATGAGAAATTTAGGGGATTATGGTTCCTTTTTAGAAGTTGGAATGTGTACTTGTTTAAAATGGAGATGTTCACTTTACGCCCTTGTTTTTGGTTATTTAACTAGAATTTAACCCCGCGTGATGTGGCGTGTTCCAAACGTCGTTACGAGCATTACGGAAGAAACTTATGAATTTACTGTGACTCGGTTCTAAAAATAGTTATATAACAATATTGATGTTTATTGGTTGAAATCATTTTCATTTTTATTACATTTTGGATACAACCTTTAATAAAAATTATGTAGGAGATCAATAAATAAATTTAACACAATCATAAATAAGGTTTTATAAAAAAGTTAGTGAACAAAATTTATTAAAGAAAAATTCAAATTAGTAAAAAAAACTATAATAAAAAATTATTATTTCTTGAACTTCCTTGCCAAAACATGATTTAAGTGACTTTTATTAAAGATAGATTTTTTACGCTCCACCTCGGTGACCAAAGTTGACAAGCATTTGTGGTGGCTACATTGCTATAGTTGCCGCAACTAGTTTTTGTGTATATATATTTTTATTATGTAATGTTGAATTTTTTATTATTATGTATATTTTTAGTTATTGAATATTACTTTAATTTTAAAGTTTTTTATTAACTTTATCTTAAAAATTAAGAATGGCTAAAAAGAAAAAAGAATTTTTATAAAAGTAGGTGAAAGGTAAAATGCCATGGTTAAACCACTAAAGTGGTTATATAAGAGAATTATGGTGTGTTGTTATGGTGCTAAGATGGACTATGATGTGAAAAATCACTGCAAATAAACTAACTACTTGATTATAATCAATAAATATTTAACTGCTTTGTACCAAACGCATTGTCACAGCGTTACATGGGAATCAATGAATGCCCTAAGCCAAATTGGTGAGGGGTTCGAGCCTCTCTTGAGGCAGTGGTGTAATTTAGAGTGGTATAGGTTTGGATTGAGTAGGTGCCGGTAAATAAAAATAAAAAATTAAGTGCTTTTATAAACCAAATTCAAAGAGGTTAGCAAAATACACATATACAACTTTACTTGTATACACCTATTATTTTATTTGATTTTGGTTTTTTTAAACAAACACCTTTACATATGTATCATTGTATACACATACGTATTTAACCTCTCTTATATACGTGTTTGCCCTTGTATATGAGCGTATTTGACCTCGTAAATGTTTGTATTCTTGCATGTATACATCCGTATTTAAGGTTTGAAGAGATAAAACTTAAAAAGGGAGAATATGATTTCCCGTAAAGAAAATAGAGGTCTTGGTTTCGGTTCCTTGGCTGACTTCAGTGTAGGCCTTCTCTCCAAATGGATGTGGAGGTATAAGAAAGAGGATTTTAGACTTTGAAAGTGGGTAACTGATATCATTCACCATTATGCTCCTTCCACTTGTTTCATGCCAATAAGGTCCAAAATGGCGGGTGTATGGAGAAACATTGCACGTGGAGGTATCATGGCTAGTTACTCATTTCAAAATACAAGACTTAATCAGAGTGGTGCTTGGAAATGATGCAAAAATCAGATTATGGCTTGATATGTGGGTTGGTGAGGAACCCTTAATGAATTCTTTCTCCGCTCTTTTCATGCTGGAAAAGCATAAATCTTGCCTTATTTCTCAAAGGATTTCTCAAAATAAAATGACTACTATATGAACTTGGTGTTGGAAGCTGATCTTGTTGTCAAGACTCAATAAAGAAGAAGTTAATATATCGGTCTTAGCTACTGTCACACCCCAACCTTGACGGCGGAAACGTCGAGATGTGAGAGTTAAGATCGTTCACAGCCACATAACGCTATTATTAAATCCAAATATATTATTCATAAGTTTCAAAGGTAGCATTACAAGCATAAGTCTCAAACATGAAATAAATTCAAACATAATATAACAATACATAATCTTTTTATTTCATTAACTAGGTCCAAGTCCTAGATTA
>BJCO01365478.1:0-10576 GCA_018326465.1 Flaveria floridana
CTGTTTTCTTAGTTTTTATTTTTAAAAGACTAACCTTTCTTAGTTTTTATTTTTAAAAAACTAATATAATGCAAGTACATTTTAGGGTACATAACAGGATTTACTACAACACAAAAATCTATAACAAAAGATTTTTAATAATTAATATCTCAAAAAAAAATAATATCACCAAAAATCTATACCACTTTAATAATTAATTTTATTCAAAATTGGGGTACACAGAAGATTAAACAGGCGACTTTGAAAATTAATTGCAGGTACACACAATAGATATACTAATCGTAGAGGAGTTTTTTATATAATTGGTTGATATGTAAAATCTAAAAAATGTATTATTTCAGGCTACCTTTTTCATCGCTGTAATTAGTTGAGCTAATTTATTTTCTTGAAGTAGAAAAAAAATTGTTGCATAGTTGAATCCTAAATATGAATTTTCTTTACCTTTTTTTTTATTTTTTTAGGTGCTTGAGATGTTTGTGAAGGATATATGTATTTTTTATGTATATGGTTGAGATATTTGTGAAAGATATAATATGTAAATAAAGTTAATAGTTGTAATATGTAGGAATATTATGGAAATTAACATAGGTGTTATTTTGTAAATAAGATTCTAAGTACCATTTTACCCTTATAAATGTTTGTATTCTATGCATTGAATGTTGCACATGTTCTTAATTTTAGGATATCTTAAAATACCCCTCTCATATACTTTATATATAGTATAGATAAATATTTGATGCAAACTAATAGATTACGTATTAGATTTAACTGTTAAAAACACACATGAAGAAGTATATTTTTTAACAAAATGTGTTACAATCAAATCATTAAATAAGGTCATCCTTCCACAAGGGTACATGTCTCATCTTTTGTCTTTGACAAACTCAAGCAATGGGTTGTTTGTCTTGACAATAACAGCTTTTGTCCATGCAAGTTAAAATTAGCAGCAAATACAAGTTATGAATTAACAAAATGTCTCACAATGCAAACTTATTTAATACAAAATTGCACAATCTGTACGGAACAACAAGTCAACAAGAAGGGTGATTGGATGCCCTTGATTTCAACGATCATTATCTAAATATAAAAAAAAGAAAAAAAAAGGACAGTGTTGTGCAGAAATGATTTAATGAAAGAAAGACAGCAAAGAGAATAAAATAAAACATCATGAAAGTATAATGAGAGACTACCACCTACAATAAGTCAATAAAGTCCCGTCCCCTATGCAGCAACTGCTGGCTTTTCAACCTTCTTTGTAGGGGTTGGTATTTCTGGCTTTTCAATTCCTTGTATATCAGTTATCCGAAGCTTTGTCAATTCCTGAATTCGTAATGCAAATCGATATATGATTTTGAATTTCTAGCGTAACTATGTTTACTAGGATAAGTGGGTTAGGTAACGGGTCAAAACATACTAGGATTGTGCAGGGTTGACCAGAAAGACCTCTTTGTCCATTTTTATTAGATACATAATAACATTTTAAATACGATCAAAATATAAATTCAATGTTCCAGTGATACTTTAAGTTGTGGACAAAGTGATTAAGGAGGTTGTGTGAACTAAAAAAATCTCTTTGAAATTTGGATAACTTTCACCCTGACCCATTTCCCTTTTAGCTTTAAATTTTTCACCAATTTGGCCTATTAGAAATGAAACATAACATAACCCAGATCAACCTGTTTATAGGTAAATGGGTTGAAAGTGAATTGATCTGACTTTACCTGTCTATGACCTTTTGTTCGTCGATAATTCTTTCTTCTCTTTTTCTTAAATATAATTACTTTTGCATCTAAGGCCTGCAAAAGAACAAGAAAAGAAAAGAAAACTGGTTTTTATAACACAATATAAACTGTCTGTAAGAACCAAAAAAGATTAACGGAACTCAGTGAGCTACAAGTAGATGATTCCATCCAGTAAAGATACTGAGGAATGTTCACCAAAATCATTATAATTCCTTAGAATAACATAATTAGAACTTTATTCAGATTGGGTTCTTGGTATCATCAAAGTAGTCAATACTCAAGGGGAGCCTTGGGCTTAGGCCAAGGCGCTTAAAAGCCAAGAAGCAATGCGCACAGTATAAACATGCCATTTTTAGGGGTTTTACATGCTTTAGGCTGGTTTAGGCTAGTTTAGACATGTTACAAGCCATTTTTAGATGTTTCAGGATATTTCTAGATGTTTCAGAGCAGTTTACAAGTTTCATACAAAACTTAGCAAAAAGTTCACCCCCGGAATCCCCATCGGAGCGCCTCAATGGACACAAGGTCATAAGACTTAGCCTCGCCTAATCGCCTAGGCGAGCGCCTTTTGTGCTTTTGACTACTCTGGGTATCATTGCCATTCATTAGATAAACTGCCTGGGTTTAATAATCTCAAAGTATGACGAATCCCCTTTGTTTCCTAGTGATTCTTAGTGCTTATCAATACTCATATAGAAATGAAGTGATTCGATTTAAATAAAGCTTCACTTCATATACTTGTTATACAGGAAAAAAGATATTATCAAATTATTCTTACATGCTCTTCTACAACCGCATGAACAGCTGCCTCAGGCAATACAGGTCGACCAATCATCGTCTGAGTCTTAGAACCAAGCATGAGAACCTTATTTAGAATTAACTGCATTAAAAAGATATCATAAGTCATCTGATATTCATTTATGTACAAAATGTTTATGGCAAGAAATGATAAAAGAAAAATAAAAACAAATCAAACTAAATATATAAATCCTAACATCACTCAATACAATGCAACAGAGTACAGACGCCTCAGCACCAATGAAAAGTGCACGGTGAAATAAGCAATGAGATCAAGTTCACAGAAAAGGTAAAAGTTAATGATAAAAAAAAGAAAGTAGAAAAGTGATGACTTTATTTTTCACAAGCAATAAACTGATGATTTATGGTCATTTAGCACTAAAGATTCAATTTATTTATCCAAATATATTTATGTGTGAATTCAGGCACCAAATAATTTATACCTGTAAAAATGACACAAACAACCACATTATAGATACTAAGAACAAAATGGAATTTAACATTTATCAACTCAAAACAAGGTTAAAATCATGATCATATGATGATACTATTAAATTTTTTAATGAAGACAGAACGCACTACGATTTTTTAAAACTTCAGGGAGAAATGACATGTCAATCAACTGAGACAAATATGACAATTAAATGGTGATAACAGCTTGCTGCTATAAACACAGATAATTTGTGGCCAAAAATTTAGCACTGGTTTATTTCTTTATTTGAACATATTTTTGTGTGAAATTAGGCATAAAATACGTTATCCTTGTAAAAATAGAACTAACAACCAGATTCTAGATGCTAAGCATATAGATGGAAATTAACATTTATCATTAGTCAAAACAAGGTACACATAATCAAGTCATGATCATCGTATACCATTTAATTCATGTGGACTAACACTGTACAAATTTTCAAAATTCCAGTGAGAAATGAAATGTCAACCAACTGAGACTGTAATGACAACTAAATGGTTATAACAGCTTGCTGCTATAAACACTGATGAATTGTGGTCACAAAAATAAGCACTGGTGACTCAATTACTTTACTGGACATATTTAAGTGAAATCAGGCACCAGATACTGTATCCTTGTATAGTTGTATATATGACACAAACAAGCAGATTCTAGATGCTAAGGATATTAAATTCAACACTATCATTAGTCAAAGCAAGATACACAATCAAGTCATGATCATCTTATACATTAAAGTTTTCATGAAGACTATGTACAACTCTTCGAAATTTTAGAGAGAAATGAAATGTCAAGCGAGACCAAAATTACAACCATATAGTGATTATAACTCACGACTCTATAAAGTAATTGAGAGTCCAGAAGGTCTATATCTACAAAATCATCCTATAAAATTTGTAATATTCATGCTTGACTTTAGACTTTTCTTGAAGCAACTAGCAAGCAAATCATCACACACAGTCTAAACTCCATGGTGCCAAAATCATAGCTAGATTTTTCAATGGGTAAGAGCCCCCAGATAACAAAACCACTTTCAAAAAGAAAACCTATTTTTTTTAATTGCCTCTTGTTTAAAGAGCCAATTTAAATGTTCTTTTTTTCTTCAATATAGAATATGTGTGCATACATCTGCTTGTGATATAAATACTATGACCAGGTTATGAAAACTTAAGCAAAAAAAATAATAATGAAGTTTCAGACCATCCAATATACATATAGCATGAAACTGAGCTTTCTGTGTATATGCAATCCCCGTTGCTCACCTTGTCATTCACGTCACAGAACTTCAACTTTTCTGTGTATATGCAATCCCCGTTGCTCACCTTGAATTGATGTGATCCAATCTACAGCAACATAAGCAAGTCATTACCTATATACACATTAATATCCATATCTTCATTTGAAACAAATAGATTCGTCAACATATCCACAATTAATCTTTAGGTCAGGAAGCTTTTTAAATTAGCTCCTTTTAACTTTCTTATTAGCTGCACAAAATCCATTCAAAGAAACTACACCATGATGCCAAAATAACAAGTGTGGCATCATATCTATTTCTAATGTCATAATTTGGATTGTGAATTGATTCTTCATCTCATTCTATCAAATTAACATCTTGACCACTAGAACCAAATCAACCAACGAGTAATTGAATATCAGTGTAAACGAATGCAGAAAAATCTTCTGTTCTGAGACAATTTCTTCCATCACTACACAGACTACTACTCATTTCTAGTGTATATAGTCACTTACAACTAAATCAGAAGATAAACACATTCACAGACATATTTATACAATCAAACATTCAATATTAAGAGCTAAATGTAACCTGAATAACAGCAAACACAGGTTCATACGCCTTAAAAACCCTATCCGACGGCTGCAGCTGCCCAATCACCTTATACCCAATAGCAGCAGCCTCACTTTCTTTCTCTTCCGGCGAATACTCTTTCTTTCCCACAGAACTCACCGAATTCCCCTCCATCTCATCATCATCATCATCCTCATCATCATAATCACTATCATCGTCTTCGCTTTCATCGCTATTATCGCGTCGATCTGAAGAATACTGGCGATACGCAGTGAAATTAGCTCGTGAAGAATTGAAATTAGGGGTTGACAACATGTGGTGCGATTGAGGGTGTAAGAACTTTTGGGGCAAATTTGGGATCTGAGCTAGGGTTCTTAGGTGATGAAGAGATGATGGTGGATTAGGATGAAGCTTTGATTTGTAAAGGTGTTGAGTTAGGGTTTGTATACATCGTCGATTAGCCATTGTTGATTGAAGGTTTCTTTGTTAATCTTTGGTGTGGTGTTGAGTGTGATATTAGGGTTTATGGGTGTGATGGGTTTTCAGAGGGGAACCAATATTTGGATGCAATGGAAGTTGTACATCGTGCATCGGAAGTTGTATAGTTCATTACATGCTCTCTTGGTCTAAATTCTACGTCACATTTAATCGAAAGATACGCGTCTAGATGTCTTGGTTTCAAATCTCATAGGAGCAAGATAATTCGTTGTAAAAAAAAAGATAAAGTTTATGGAGTAACTTTTGGCTCAACTTTTGTAAAGAAAATGTTTTGGGTTGGTATGTATGACCCATTTAGTAATACATTATGTTCTAGAGGTGTTTTATCTTAGATAAAGCCCAAACCAGGCTCGTCCCCAAAACACAATCAACATCACCCGAAAATATAACTTTTAAAAATGTGTCTCTATATCACATTCTTTGACTCACACAACCTACTCATCACCTCATCCTCTCCCACTCTCACCCTAAGTCGACCGTCTCCTGATCTCACCATCATCATTCTTTGCCATCTGCTCATCACTTTATCGGCCACAGCCATAGCCTCATCATCGGCCAACGCCATAGCCTCATCATCATCTAACGCCATAGCCTCGTCATCGGCCAATATTTTATTCATGAAAGTAATTAATTATGTTATGAAATATGGCTGCTTTGTAAGATTTAGAAACTTGAGACCAATATTGTTATTAATATTGATATTGTCTCTCTATGCAAACTTTAACCGGATGACACACTAGACAAGAGGCCTGTCAAAATCGCTCATCGCTCGCTCGCGCTCACATGCTTTAAAAATGCTCATTTAATTTTTTGCTCGATTGTAAACCGGTTCAATTTGTAAACGAGCCAAACACAAATATAAATCTACTCGGTTCAGCTCGGCTCGTAACTACCCCTGCTCTTAGATAATGAGTTTAGACAAGCCCAACTGAGTTAAACTAATATAAAGTTGGGCCCAAAATATTTAAGAAGCCAACTCCGCCTTTTCTTCTTCATTAGGTAGCTAGAGGAACAAAGAACGAATGGTAGACATGAAATTCTAATTAAGCTTAGAATTAACCGGGGGAAATATATGAAGCTTCAAGGATTAGTCAAGAATTAAAGATTTAGGAGAACTTAAGAAATTCTAATTATTGAAGCATAGTGAGGATGGTTCTTAGAGTTGTTGCATTGCATGTTGATTATCCTTTATGCAAAGTAGTGATTGATGCATATTTTTAAGAAGCATCAAATAAAAATATGCATTAATACCATGGCCAGAAGGAGATAACATGAGATTGGAGGTTGATAAAAATTGGAATTCATAAGAGAATTTGAAATGGGGTGAGAGAAAACAACAATAGCGACAAAAGGTTTGGCCTTTTTTTATAAACTTGTTAAGACCCGAAATTAACTGACCAAATAAATGTCGTTAGATCAGGTGACTATATTTGAAAGCAAATAGTACCAAAAAGACTAGACCCTTTAAACTCGTGACAAAGAGATTATATCCGTAATTTGGCTCGAACCAAAAAGACTAGACCCTTTAAAATAAATGATCAAATATCACAATAACTTTTTGATCTCAATTAATTCTCTTTAAAAACCTTCTGATTACGAGTGTTTAAATTTGGATATTCGGGATTTTTGGATAGTTGGTTTTAGTTGCCAAATTGTATCCAAAATGTAGGGTATGATAGACAAAAAAAGCAAGTGAAGCAGATATCCAAAAACATTAAAAAAAGCACATTAGATAAAAAAAATTATATAGATATGATAGATTATAATTATAAAAACAACTGAAATTATATAAAAATAATTAAAAACATATATATAAATATAATATTTCGAGTTCAATTCAGATTTTCTTTTTTTTCTTAATTATAAAAAATAAAAACAAATATATAACAATATATTTTTGATTGGTTGGACTACCGAAATATTCAAAAATTACTATCCGTATCTGAATTCGAAAATACGAAGATCTAAATTATAGAGATCCAAAGTGTTAGTTATATTTTTAGTTATAAATTATAGTAATTTTAGGTTGCATTTCTGTATATATTCAGCATTAATTGCATGCATATTTTATTTTAACTATAAAATAGTAGTTTTTGGTAGGATGAAATCTACTCTTGGTATATTTTTTGTTTTTATAGGATAATTAAATGGCTGAAAAAATGAGTGATAAATATTCAAACTTTAAAACCAAAAAAAGAGGAGAGTTGGTTGAAAGAGGAGGAGAACCCAAAAGATAAAAGGGGGGAGGCTGCAGAAAAGAAGGCATCGACCAGGAGAGAAAAGAAGAAAAAAAAAAGGATTTTTGTGGAGGCTTGGATTGCTGAGAGCTGCAGGAAAAACGAAAAGAGGAATATTCTTTTCTTCACTTTTGAAAATCAATTAATTATTGTTGAGGTTTTGTTTTCGTAAGTTTTTTTATTTGTTTTCATTAACCCAGCCACCATGTCCGGCTAGGTCACTTTTAGTTTCAACATTAAGGTTTAATTTCTATGGTTTTAGTTTGTACTTATATGAAATGATTATGAGAAGTTTTTATTTTAATGGTTTGTTTGCATGATTCTTGATCTTAAACCTGGATCCAATCTGGTATATATTAGATTGTTAATAAACCTGATCAACTTATTAATTTTTCTAATAAAGTTCTTTAATTTTTAAAACCCTAATCAAGTTTTAATTTTTGATACAAGGAACAAATAATGTTTTGCGTTTGTCTATGAGCCCAAATTTATTATAGAGTCATTCAATCTAGTTAAGCATTTCGAACGGCGTGAGTGTTTAATTATAATTGATACTTCTATCGTTGCAACCCGCACGCTAAGATTCGAACGGCGTGAGCTTAGAGTAGCGGGTTGGCTCTAATCAACGAACTGCGATTGATTAGACATTAGATAGAGTGGATATCCGAATGATGTAATGTCTAGTATCGATACATATCATTAATTAAAAATAGTCATTGCACCATAATCGTTAATGATTGTAAGCCAAATCGAATCAAGAAATTACCTTAATGTTGGAATTAGTCTTCGTATTTGAATTAATTTCACTATTTAATTAACATCTTTATTAATCCCTTGTTCATAATTAAAAAATATAAAAAAATGTCAATTTTCGTTTTTCTGGTAGAACCTTAACACGGCCGCGTGGAATTTCCTTTACAGTTTTGACACGGCCGTGTCGGGTCACTGGAATTTTTATACTTTTTACAAATTACTTTAAGTTTTAGTTTGTAGTTAAAAGCCCCACCTTCCTTAGTCCATAAGGGCGTACCTGGTGCTGCAAAGAGCTCCCGCGTTTTCGCAGGGTCCAGGGAGGGTCCGTCCCATTTAAGGGAAGATGTACGCGGTGTTTCCCCCACATTTTATGGGGAGGCCGTTTCCACGGATCGAACCTGAGACCTTCGGTCCCTTAGAAACAGCTTTTACTGCTGCGCCAAGGCCCGCCCTCCTTCCTTAGTCCATAATCAATCAAAAATAGCTATGTTAAAACATTTTGGTATAAAATAATTGACGCGTATCCTTGAGGTCACGAACCCTACTTCCGCTCATACTATTCTTAGTGTGTGCACGGTAGGTTCGTATTTTCATTATTTATTTACTGGATTCGACATCCAACACAAAGTTTGGATATCTGAAATTTTAAATATCCGAATTTTTGGATATTTTGAATATAAAACTTTGAAACTTTCATTAGGATATTTGAAAATTGATTATTTTAAGGAAATTATCATAGAATAGCAATGAAGTTTCAAAAATGTTTCAATTTAATCACTCGTGTATATTTTCCTCAAATTGGACCACTAAACATCAAATCAAGTCATCATCGAACTTTCTTACATCAAAAAGGTAATGAAGGAGAAGATGTGGTGTGGTCCCCCCCCTAAAAAAATATAGTGTGGTGTGATATGACATGACATTATATGATTGGTGGGCATGGTATGGTGTGGTGTCGGCACCCCCCACCCTTAGTTTCATCAATCGTTTAGTATGGTCGTTGAGTTCAATTTGATTGGCTTTGATGATGAAAACCACCAAAAATAATGATTTAGTGGCTTGGATTCCATTGACAATGATTCCCTAGAGCTGATGACTTCTAAGGTCGAGGTTGTTAAGTGAAGTTTCTATACGATCGATAATGATTTCCTATGGTCAATTCGATCAATAATGATTATTGGGGTTCTTAAGAGAAGATTTGAAGACGAATATACATAGTTGGATAGATTTCATTTTAGGGTGAGTTCTTAATTTAATAGATGGCTTTGATTTTCCTTTTCTTTTTGTGTTAAGAGTGTTGATTTTTCTTTTTGTGTTGAGAGTATTGATGGCACGTATGTCAAACCAACAATCAAAAGATCTTTGTAGAAACAAAACAATTGATCATGGAACTTCTTCGATTTAGCCATTCACCTAAGCATCACTAATTGCCATGAGTTTGATGTTCTTCCTAAAAAGGCCACGAGTTAGATCTACCGTTGTAGACAGCCAAGCATCATCGTAGCCTTTTGTTGCAAGTGATATGACGGTTGTGGGTTAGGCTATGATGATTGTTGGGTTAGGTGATGGTAAGATGATGATGAGAATGATTATAATTATAATAATAATACAAGAACTGTCATCAGATGTAAAGTTACTAAAGTACCCTCGTGTGCAATGCACATATGGTGAATTAAGTGTAAAACTTAGAGTCCGTTAATGAAAAAAATGAAACCCGTAAGATGTTTTCAAGTAAAGGATCAATGGTGCAATTTAAAAAATCGAAAGAAAAAGACACCGTTCATAATTTAGCTTATTATAAAAGATAAAATTTGTAATTTATTATTTATGAAATGATGTTAAAATAAGATGATTTATAAAGTGTATCTTTAAACGTGTGGCTTTGCACAACCAATGGGTTTCGAGAAGACAGGCTACAGGTGGCCCAAGCTATGATATTAATAGATAACATCACACCAATGGGCAAATGGCAATACGAGGATGATTTGTGACACCCTACACATATCCCACATCAGCCGTGGACAGGAGAGATTCCTGGTTCATAAGGAATGTCTAGCCTCTAATATCAACAACGCGTTTTGGGCGTATTGGCTGTGGATGAGAGGAGAACTCCACAGTTAAGCGTGCTCAGGTGGGAGCAATCCAGGGATGGGTGACCTCCTGTGACATCCGTCACCAAAGGTCCGTCATTTAACGTGTTTTACTTAACCTTGTTATCAGTCATTCCTCATTATGATAAGTCAACTATATGGATATCATACTTGTTTTG
>BJCO01365480.1:0-12380 GCA_018326465.1 Flaveria floridana
TTAGTTTACAATTTTGCCTTAGTATAGGGACTAGAATTGTAAATAGATAGTCTTTTGTTTGTTGATAGTATAAATAGCTTAGACTAGAGTAGAATTTGGTCGAACAATTGAATAACAGTTTGTACTGCTTTCTTACTCTTATAATTATCTTTGCTATATCAATGAACTGTGAATTTTATTGATATTTGCTTTGATTTGATTACAATTGTGTGTGTTTCTTTGAATTGTTCATATAATTTGTTACAGATTGATGCATTTGATTCTATCACTTTCTTTATAAAGAAATTGTTTAACTCAATCAAAACCTCAATTACATTTAATCACAAGGTGTTTAACATAGAATCCCTAAACATGACTAACCATCAGACTTGATAAGAACTATCCACCCAAAAGAAATCAAGAAAGAACTAGCCGCTCATGCTCTTCATAGAATCTTCAAGCTTTTTTTAATGATGATTGTATATGATTTTGGATGAATGGGAATGATTGGAATCACCAATAAATAGCTTAGAATCTTCAATTTTCATGTACGGAAAGTTTTAAATCGGATTGGGATTGATTTGGTTTAAATAAACATGAAAATCCCAAAAATTCAGAGTTTGTTCTGCTATCGCTGTATCATACTCCGCCCCTGCCGTCTCATATCGCGCCCTCAGCATTCATACGCCCAAATTTCAGAATTTTTGATCAAATACGCTCACAAATACACCACTAATACGCCGCCTGACATATGATACGCCCATACCTGGTGTATCATATGCCAGCTTACCTTCAAAAGTGCATTTTTTGTAACTTTTGATATTTATAACTTCAGTTCTATTAGTTGCATGTTTTGCTTCTTTTCCTCAAAAATAATCCTCCTTTAGTTCCCAATTAAGCTTTTTTAGGCTCCAATTATCTATGAACATACCACGGTCAAAGTGAACTCATTCCATAGTAACAATGATGTAAAATCACGTAGTTAGATCAATTAAACATTGAATTATTACCACGCGATCACATCCCCACAAATAATTTTTGCTTGTCCCTAAGAAAAGGTTTTGTATCACTTTTAAACTTTTCTAATAAAAAACATTCTCCAATCCCTTATTAATTCTCAGTTTTGGTTCAAAGTCATACTCAAGTTCACATACTTTTTCTTTTAAACATATTTGTCAATTTTGTTCTTTTAAATGAAGTCATGCCATTTAAATCTAGATTCACCTAACTAAGCCTAATAGGTCTTCATCTTTTGCCCATGCATATAATCATATTTTCTCACAATACACCTAAGGTATACACAAATCAAAAGGACTTTTATGGGTTTGATTAGGCTTAGGTTAAGGGTAAGAAATTAGGGATAAAAATGGCTAAAAAGTGATGAAATCCAAGAATTGGGTAAGGTTGCCTTCTTTGAAGGTCTATTATTGATATAAATGTGTTTTGAATTATGAGGCAAACATTGGACCATCTTTTATGATTTCTTTTACCTTTGTGCGGCACACTAACTTTGACCCTCTTTTGATTTCTCACTTTTCGAATGATATGACCTTTTTAGCCTATATTTTCATATAACTTGAAAATGTCCGTATTGGCTTACCGAAGAACGAGGCTTGGCACTTTGGACATGCTTTAACACATAATCAGCTATCCAATTTGGATTTTATCAAAAACATAACTAGAATGATAAAAGGTTTTGTATTTTTCTTCTTTTAATCATATATAGCATTGGGTGTCATATTGGCTTTCTTCTGGTTTCTAATGGGAATATTTGGTATGATCTAAAAAATAAAAAGGCCTTTCAATTCCTAAGGCTATATCCTAATGCTTTCATCATCTCTGTGCATAATTTGGTTTCTTGCTTGAAACATTCTATATGAATTATTCTTTTTAACTTTGGGAATTTAATGTGACCTATACATGAAAGGTCCACTTTCTAGCTTATTAACCTCAGTCAGATAAATCTAAAGTTTTTTTCTTCTTTTGATAAATAAAAACAAATCTAACCATGACCAACAACTAAAAACCATGCTTTAGTACGTAATTAGTTAATGATTTGTACTTAAAGATTTAATCTTTACATATTTTCAAGCTTGCTTGGAACATTTTTTTTCAAAAATTTTAAAATTTTCAATTTTGGCACTCTTCTCAATACATTTTTATTTGCTTCCCCCATCCCCACACTTAGGATACATTGTCTCTAATGTATGGTTAAGATTCAGCCACAAATCGAAAGGCAAACAAGGTAAGGAAGGAGTACATGGACCTAAACATTAATGAGATCCTTGAGTAAGTGACATGCAGCTCCTAACACTTGAGTGCTTGCATCTTGTACATGACTGAACTAAAAAAAACTAATAAAAGTAGAATAGATCACTTTCGTAGGAATCACAGTTGGATTTAGCATATGCAACAAGCCATTAAACTTCACGGTAGACCCAAGTGGAAGAGTTGTAATCTCGTGAGGGTTTATAGTGAACACACCCACAAAGTTCTCGAGTTGCCTCCCACAAGCACTAAGTTTTAGTTCTTCAGCCAGACCTTACCTGAGACCACTTATGGTAGTCGTATTGAGTGCTTTTCTCTAAATTTCTTTTCATATACTTGCTTCTCCCAGCTTGATACATTCTCTTGTTCACTCCTGTATTGGTCAAACATCTCTTCTTTGACCCTTGAATTCACTTGATCTGGTGGTTTACCCATCTTTACCTTTCGTCTGGGTTTTCATTCCTTAGTGTCGCCGCCTTCACATTCTTCTCCTTTTCCATATTCCCAAGATCAAACCTGTAAGTAGAAAAACAATTTTTCTTGGTGATGTCCTCCCTTATATGATGTAAGGAGGAGTACCCCTGTTAGTTGCCTCTTTTACAAATTAATTATTATTAACTATATATGTAATTGATTTTGAAAACACATTAAAGTACAACTTACCATTATCGAATGTCATGTCGAGATTCCATCTCGACAATTTATTTGAGCTTTGGTTGTTGCCAAGAATGGTCGACCTAAAATTACCTCTGGTTGCTCAGCCGTCCTTACCAGTGCATAATCAGGCACCATAAGGTCCACTGGGTAGTAGAATCACCTAGCTTGATTATCATGCCGTTGACCATTCCCCGGGGTTGTTTCCATGTCGAATCAGCAAGCACCACTATTTTGTTAGTTTCATGTAACGGACTAAAGTCATATTCGTCATATAAACTTAGTGGAAAAATGCTCACACGGGCTCCATAATCCAAAAGTGCCCACTTGATTTTAAATTTCCCAACTTGAATGGGAATGATTGGTTCTCCCGGATTACTTTGTTCTTCTTCATCAACTTCCTTATCGTTAGTTGTAACTACTTGAGGAGGAGAGGTTAAATTATAATCAGTTGTAAGGCCCTGTTACTGGGACGCTTACAGTTGGACCTTCATTGCATAAAACATTTAGAACATGACATTTACAGTAGAATGTAAACTTTTCATTAATAACACAAATCTTGTCAAATCATCATAGTGTTAATTGTACATCTCAAAAATTTTAATAACATGATATCATTCTAAAAAAGGTGGATGCCAGTCTTGAAATCTTTCCCAGTAGCTTATGCATCCATGCCTGCACCTCCTCAGCATCAATAATCACCTGCCAACAATTATGCATACAAAAAGTAAGCAATGCTGAGTGAATTCTAGTTTCATAAATAAAATACTTTACTTCGCAAAATACTTCCTTTACATTCACACGTGATCATACATCATACGTACGTCTTGATAATAATCATTTATTATCTTTCATCATCGTTCATCATCGTTCGTCATCATTCATCATCGTACATTTTGTACTTTCATTAATTAATATCATTTGTTTACATTATTCATCTTTTTATAGGTCCTGCCATATGCTATACCCCCGCGTCATGCCCAAATGCTAGTACTGTGTCGGGGTTTATAAATATACCCCGATGTCATGCTCGAAATCTCACACAATACCATGGTACGCATCAAGGATCCCATCAGATCTTGGTCAGTCACAAAGACTAGACCCATGTGTGCATACTCAAGGGTAAACTCAACCGTATACAGTTGAGTAAACAAATACATCATTGAGTTATGAACCTCCGTCATTTGTTTGCAAGACTTTCATTCGTTTATTACGTTTCGCTTTTCATCATTGTTATCTTTCACTTTCATACTTTACTTATTCATACGTACGTATCAAGTAAAGTTACATCGCAAAACACATAGTTTGAAAGTCATTAGATCATGGAAAGATAATATATCACAAGCATCACAAACATTACAACAGGTTATGCGAAAATTGAGGCACACATCAACATCATCTAGCACAAAAATTAACTTCTTATGTGAGAACTCATCACATTCAAAACATGTACATCACATCAACTTTGTCACGCGAAAACCTTCTAGTCGCGCGAAATGCTACATATTGCGCGAGAACTTACATATCGCGTGAGAACATACATATCGTGCGAAAACCAAAGTCTCGCTTCATGCGATAACTTCACAAAATAAAATTTCGTACCGTACACTATAACTGTTCACGCGAAAACTATGGGTTTTCCCGCCCAGTCACATAACTTATCGTGTCTAAGGCTGTCTAACATGCGTAACCTCATAAACAACATCATACAAGCATAAAACGAGTATTTTAGTATGCATAATAGCCCCAAAACATAAAACTTATGTAAAAAGGGGACTAGAAACTCACCTCATGAAGTTTTAGCACAAACTCGGTCTTCCCGAAGCTTTTACTGGACGAAAACATACACACCTCGATTTTTCACTTTTTCTCCCTAAACTGTCGTTTTCTCTCTCTAGCAGCAACACTCTTCACGTGAAGATGGGGTCAAATATGGGTGTTCGTAGCTATTTAAACCCAATTGTACTTTTCACAGACTTCTCACACAAGAAGTTTCCTTTCGCACGAGAACTGCCATTCGTGCGAGATCCCCTCTTTTGCCCAAAAACTTCTCTCTGCCCTATTTTCTTGAAATTTCCAGGCGTTACAAATACACCCCCTTATTTAGGTTTCATTCTCGAAACCTGTCAGTCATCAAACAGATGAGGGTAATGTTGCTCATCTCTTTCTTGGTTTCCCAAGTGGACTCCGACCCCTTCCTGGCTTCCATTATACTCGCACAAGTGGAACCACTTTATTTCTTAACATCTACTCCTTTCTATCAGTGATGGCCATGGGTTGCTCAACATAATTAAGCCGTTTGTCGACCTCGATATCCCCAAGTGGCACGATCATATCTTCGTCTGCTAAGCACTTCCTTAGATGAGATACATGGAACGTTGGATGAATTCCAGTTAGCTTATCAGGTAACTCTAATCGATAGGCTACTTCCCCTACCCGAGCAATGATTCGGAAGGGTCCTATATACCTTGCGACTTAACTTTCCCCGCTTTCTAAAACGAATGATCCCTTTCCAAGGCAAGAGCTTTAACATCACTTTATCGCACACCTTGAATTCAATGGCTCTACATCTCTGTCAGCATATGACTTATGTCTATCCTTTGCTGCCTTCATAAAGTCCTTGATATTTTCCAACTTTTCGGTCATAGCCTCGATGACCTCAGTACTCCCCAAATCCTTCTACACAATATCACCCCAACATACGGGCATCCAACACTTCCTACCCTATAGCATCTCGTAAGGAGGCATACCAATACTAGTATGATAATTTTTGTTATATGAGAACTTGACTAACGGTAAGTTTTCATCCTAACTTCCACTAAAATCAAGGACTCATGCCCAAAGCATATCCTTTAGCATCTAAATGGTTCTCTCGGACACCCGTACACCATGACGAGCTACAATCTCTTTGATAAAGAGATCCACCATACATTTCCTGGATTGGTAGGAAGTGAGCACTCTTAGTCAAACGATCAACTATCACCCATATGGCATGGTAACCCCTTGTCGTACGCGACAACTTCGTTATCAAATCCATGGTGATGTGCTCGCATTTCCACTCGGGTATATCCAAAGATTGTATTTACCCATATGGCTTATGATGTTCTGCCTTCACTTGCAAACAAGTAAGGCACTTAATCATATATTCTGCTATATCACTCTTCATCCCGGCCACCAATAATCTTTCTTCATATCCTAATACATTTTCATGGCACTAGGATGAATCGAGTATCAAGTCTTATGAACCTTCTCCATAATCTTCCGTGTTAGATCCCCATAACAAGGTACTCACATGCATCCATATCGGGTTCTAACACCGAGAGTGTTCTCTCGCAACTCTAAGACTAGACCATTCATATGCTCGGAACTAATATAAACTTCTTTCCGTGCTTCATCCTGAAAATCTTTGACCTGTTTCTTCACATCAGCGGTCATAACCAATTGACAAGCCTTCACCCGAATCGGCTCGGGGCCTTCCTTTGGGCTAAGGGCATCGACCACAACACTGGCCTTGCCCGGATGGTAATGAATCTCATAATCATAATCCTTGATAAGCTCCAACCATCTATTTTCCCGGATGGTAATGAACCACATGTCCAGGTCCTTTTGCTCGAAGAAGTACTTCAAGCTCTTGTGATTGGTGAAGATTGTATATTTCGTCCCATACAAGTAGTGCCTCCGAATCTTCAACACAAAGACCACAACTGGTAACTCCAAATCATGAGTAGGGTAGTTAGCCTCGTGGATCTTTAATTTTCAGAATGCATAGCCTATAACCTCCCTCATTGCATCAACACGTGACCCAATCCCGAATAACAAGCATCTGAATACACCACCAAGTAGTGCCTTTGAATCTTCAAAAGCATTCTCCTGCTCTTGACCCCATACGAACTTCACATCTTTACGACTCAACTTGGTCAATGGTGAAGCTATCTTAGAGAAATCTTGGATGAACCTCCTATAATAACCCACCTAACCCAAGAATCTACGGATGTCGGATGATGTCTTTGGAGATTTCCATTGCATCACTGCTTTAACCTTATCTGGGTCCACCATGATCCCTTCAGGATTAACAACATGGCCTAAAAACCGAACCCCATGCAATCAAAACGTGCACTTAGAGAACTTGGCGTACAACTTCTCCCTTCTAAGCGTCGCCAAAACTTCCCGGATATGATCTGTAGTTCATCCCCGCTCTTCGAATAAATCAGGATATCATTAATGAGCACAATCATTGATTTACCCAACATCGGGTGACACACCCGATTTATCAAAATCATAAAAGCAGCTGGCGTGTTGGTTAAACCAAAAAACATCATGAGAAATTCGTAGTGTCCATAACGTGTATGAATAGTTGTCTTAGGAATATCCTGCTCCTTCACCTTTAGTTGATGATAGCCAGATCGAAGATCTATCCTCGAAAACCAACTAGCACCTTGGAGCTAATCAAACAAGTTGTCAATCCTCATAAACGGATACCAATTCTTCACCGCTCAACTTGTTTAGCTCTCAGTAGTTAATGAACATCCTCATACTACCGTCCTTCTTCTTTACAAATAAGACCGGAGCACCCCATGGAGAGATACTCGGTCGCCCCTTATCTAGTAACTCTTACAGCTGAGTCATTAGTTCCTTCATCTCAGATGGAGCTAGATGATACGGTGCTTTAGCAACAGGCTGGGCACCAGGTATCAGATTGATTTGGAACTCGATCTCACGGTCAAGTGGCACACCTGATTGATCCTCCGGGAACAAATCCGGAAAGTCACACACGACCGATACGTGTGACAGTCATGTCGTTGTCGCATCCACATCCTTCACGTAGGCAAGATAGGCATCACATACATGCTCATACACTTCGCTGCCACCCCCATCGAAATCACTTTCGGGACCGTGCAAACCCTATCGCCATAAATCGTCACCAAACTCCCATTGGGCACCACGAACAATCTTCTTATGACACACGATACTTTCCTCATAGGCTGCTAGCCAATCCATCTCTGGACTACGTCAAGTCCACCTAAGGGCATCACGAACAACCTACTAGAGGACCTATGGCCTTCCAACTCTACGTCAAAATCCTCTACCACATTAGAAATCCTGGTAGACTTACCAATAGTAGTTTCTACATCCAAGGGCTCATTAATCTTTCTACTCTTAGCAAGAAACTTATCATAGAAGGCAATAGAAACAAAACTCCTACTAGCATCAGAATCAAAAAGCACAGAGGCAAAAGTTTGGTTCACTAGGAATGTACCTGACACCAAGTCGGGGTCCACCCTCACCTCCTTCATGGTCATAGTGAATGCTTTGGCTTTTGCCCTCTACCCCTCCTTCTCCTTCCTAGTCTCCTTCCTAGTCTCCTTCCTAGTCTCCTTCCTTGCCCCAAAGCTCTCAGCCCTTGGTTTCTTGTAGTCTCTTCTCATATGCCCCGCCTCACCACAGTTGTAACGTTTCGCCACTCGACAATCCCTTGCCATGTGGCCCTCCTTCCCAAACTAAAAGTAGATATTTGATCCCCACTTACATTCTCCTACATGCTCCTTCCCACACTTTTTGCATGTCCTACTTCCCCTCGTCAACATATTTCATTCATCAACCCTTACTTTTTACCACCAGCCACAAAACCACCACTATTATGTCACTTCCCATTCCCATTCCGATCATTGCCCCACATCTTCCTCACGTCCACCACCTTTACCGCCTCTCTCTCATCATATAGTCCTCCCTCCAGATCGACTACTGACCTGAACATATCTGGTCGGGTGGTGATCAGATGTCTGCGGATATCCGTCGGTAGACGTTGGATGTATCTCTTGATCTTTCGTGACACGGGGGTCACCTACTCTAGCACTAGCATTGCCATCTTATTGAACTTGGTCGTGTACTGCCAGTGTGTCATGGTTTCTGCCTCGAATTGTAGAAACTCTCTTTGAATCTTACCCAACTCCCTGTGAGGACAGAACACATCAATCACCAACTTCTTCAGTTCTAGCCACCTTATCTTGCTAACGGCCTCGCTACCCTCGGCCTGGACAATGTTGTCCCACCAGCATAAAAGCGAATCCATAAACTAGTGGGTAGCGAACTTCACCTTCTAATCCTCTCAGCACTCGCTAATATCCAATACCACCTCCATCTCCTTCCCATCAGTGAGTAGAAGTAGTACTCCCATTCCCATCAAACGTCAGCGGCTAGCATCTTTAAAATGCCCCATAGTTACAGCCCCTTATAGTTTTTTGCATAGCCTCCTCCTCCTTATGATCACTAGAGACAATCGTCTCAGCCTCTGGTTGCTCCCTTTCTCCTCCTTCTTCACCCTTCTCTCAGTTGTTTTCTTCCTCTCCTTCTTCTCCTTCTTCTCGTCCTCTCTCACAGCTCTAATCACCTCGGTCACCACAGACGGTAGAATTGTCTACATGACCTGATGAACTTCCTCAACTACTGCCTCTTATACTAAGGCCCTAAAATTAGCACTCCCATCACCACCCTCATAGTGATGAATCTCTGGATCTTTAGGTGTTATTTCGGAGGTCCTAGTCCTATTAATCATGACACGCGGTCCAGCACCATGTCCACCAGGAACTACACCTCGTGAGCCTCAAAGATTTGCCACCGGCCATCTCTAATGATATAAGATTCAAACACCAACATGATCATTCAAGGTAATAGCTCCGATTATGCCAAGTATAGTAAGTCCCTAATTACAGAGGCCAGTTGTGATTAGCCACTTACTTTACTCTTCATTCCGTAAGTGTTTCAGTAACAACCCCTCCTCGACCTTTACAAAATATGTGGAAATTTTTCTAAGTCATGCGCATGAACAGCGCTCATGTGCCTAAACAGCGCCCATGCGCCTGGACAGTGCCCACGCGGCTAAGTCTTAGGCGTTTCAGTAGTGCTCATGCGCCCACAGTTTCCATGCGCCTAAACAGTTTTCATGCGCCCAAACAGTTTCCATGCGCCTAAACAGCGCCCATGCGCCTGGACAGTGTCCACGCGGCTAAGTCTTAGGCGTTTCAGTAGTGCTCATGCACTCACAGTTTCCATGCGCCTAAACAGTTGTCATGCACCCAAACAGTGGTAATGCGCCTAGATTTTTCTTGTATATTTACGCATATATTTAACTTTTGATCAGTTTTCCATGATTGTAATACATCTGACATTGGTATCTAACCATGTACGGACTCGTATTTGTATAAGAAACTATCATTCAAATGATAATTGGAAACAATTAAAGTGTTTCAACACTTAAACGAATTCGGATAAATAAACCCATCCATATCCGTGGATAACAAACATAATAACAATAATAATAATAATAACAACAACAATAATAATAATAATAATAATAATAATAATAATAATAATAATAATAATAATAATAATAATAATAATAGAATACCAATACAACAAATAAAATAAACCTTCTGCATGGCCGCCCACTGAACCACCAATCAAATAGGTTCTGCGAAACCCCATAACCCACTTTGACACTCCACTTTTCTCTCGTTTCTATACATGCAAACTCACTCTCAGTATTTGCCTCTCACTCTTTCTCTAAACTCTTTCACTCCCTTTCTCTCGGATTCTCCTCTCAACTGAGAACACACATACACACACACAAATACTCTTGTTCATCTCAACAATCTGGCAAACAACAAGATTTCCAGCTGAGTTCGAAGAGTTTTGCTCGTTTTAACCTCCTAAACCTCCTCATACGTAAGTAATATTACTTTTATTAGTTAAACTTTAATAAAATCATCCTTATCATGCCAAAAACACCATTCTCACTGATCCAATAGAGAGATCTTTGCTCGAACTTCGTATTCGTGGGACTCACACTCCACACAAGGTATTATCCCATAACCCGTGAGTCTAGAGGTAGATATACAAGGATTTTTACTTTGTAAACCCTCATTTATGCTTTCTAGCGATATTTAGCTTGCAAGTTTCTATAACCGAAGTTATTAATCTGTTTAGAACAATGAAACAAACAGCCAAATATATATGTATTTTCTGGATTTAAGGTTATAGATGATATAATAGTAATTGGGAGGTAAATATGATATTTACGCTAATGCAAATGGTGTTAAACACCAGGTTATGATTATGTTTATGTGAGGCCGAGACTTAAGGTTGAATTTCAGTAAGTTTAGGACTTAGAATACCTGGAATATGAGTTTAAATGTTTGGGAAATGTAGTGAGAATGTGTATGGCTATGCTAGACTAGTCGGTGACCCGAAATATGGAAATCACCAAAGAAACAAGCCATAACATGAACAACCTAGGATCTAAGAATTTTTCAGGACTTAAAATAATTATTTAGTAATAGGGATCAAATTTGGTAAATTTTCAAGTCAATAGGTAATTTCTACGGATGTATTTAACAAAAGTAAGCGTAATCGATAACTAGAAACTCGTGTTTTAAACATCGCCAAGTAGGATCTGAGATTTTTGAATTCTAATAGACTCAAATAGGCGATAAAAAGCTTAAGAAAATATTAGGTGTCAAAAATTGTAAAGAGACAAACTTTGGGGTAGAAAATGTAAATTTAGAACTTGAGGGACCAAAAGTGTAAATTCTGCATTCTAGTAAAATTTCAGCAACCTCATGACTAGAAACTAATAATGAGCTTATTCATGTGTTAATAAACTTATAAGAACCATAAAAACTTGATGTACACCCGCCAAAACCCTAACTTTCCTAAAAGGAAACTTTTGACGCAAACCTCTAAGAAACAAAGTCATGTACGCCCTCACTATAAAATGACACTAAATTATGTTTCTAATAATTTAGGAATCTATAGCTTATTACTTGAATTATGATTATAGGGTGCTAGGACTTGAAACTATCTGTGATTATGGAACCTGACTGATACTAAGGTGAGTTCTCGTGTTCCCCTTTTTACTTTGGTTTTGGGGATGAAGCATGTTCTTTTAAACTGAAACTATTATTTGTCATACTATATGATGCTTATGTTGTGGATTTTGATGATACCTGGTCATACTTGAATCATAATCATTAATTCTTTTGTGAACCGCTTGTTTTATATGGATAGATCTTTCTGGGGAATCCCCCACACACAGTGGCTCCCGCTACAGGGAGGTACCCCCACTGAGATCCTGAGGGATCGTTTGTGGCATGTGACACATTTTTATCAGATACTATGGTGGACCATCCGGTAGGTACGGTCCACTGGTTTGAGGCTCAGTTCTCCCTTTGGGGTTAACCGGTAAACATAACTTTAGAAGAGGCTAGCCGGGACTGAGTGCAGGGTTGGTTGTGACCCCACAACAGTTATAATTGATACTAAAACTTTAACATGTGGACTTTAAGAGTCCCTTTGTTTTCTGAAACTATAACCGCTTGAACTCACCAACTTTTTTAGTTGACACAAATCTTTTTGAGCATGTTTCAGGTAACCCTTGATGGAAGTCTAGTTGACTTGGAAGATGCATGGATGACTTAGCACCC
>BJCO01365482.1:0-12699 GCA_018326465.1 Flaveria floridana
GTCATCTTTTGCGCGTCATAAACAGATGACGCGCGGATGCGCGTCATCTATCATTTATGACTACCCCTTCTTTGACACGCATTTGCGCGTCATCTGACCCCCAAGATGACGCGCAATGCGCGTCATCTTTTACGATTTTTCTAGTTGTGTTGGTTAGTATGGTATTAACTGAGAGTTATTAAGAAAGCTTTTTTAAAATCAAGATTTTTACTATAAATAAAGTATTAGATAAAGTAAAAATTTAATAATTATAAAATAATATTCTAAGATAATGTACAATTTAAATTACATATGAGTAAAGACTATAAGTGATAAACAATAATATTAATCTTTTTACCTTTTGTTTTTAAACTTTTTTTATTTTTTCAAAAATAAATTAAACATTATGTTTCAAAACAAATCGTTTTAAATAAATATCATTTTCAAAAAATTTCATACTATAACTCCAAATTTTACTTTTTTTTGTTTATCAAAATTTTAGAATGTAAAAACATTAATTTTAAAATATTTCGTATTAATTTAAAAAAAATTAATGTTTTAAAAAAATTTCTTTTTATAAAAATTTGTTTCTTTGAAATAACATTAATAAAAAGTTTTACTACTTCATTTAATAAAATACTATTTTTAGTTTAAAAACGAATTAAATAAATTATTAGTAGTTAATATAGTAATTAATAAAAGAGAGAAGCGGGAAAATTATGATTAAAATAAATGTGATGGTGGTACATGACACCTTTAGTTCTCATTTTACTAGTTTAGTATCTCGTGTGATACACGGATTAAATAGATAAAAAATATCAAATATTTTGTAATAAAAATTAAAAAAATATAAAATAATAGTCAGATAAAATATGACTGAATTTTATAAAAATAAGTACTTTAAGTAAAATAACAATAATATCATTTCAGACTTTCTTTTTATAAAATTATATTTTATTTTGCTTTTTAAAGATAGTTTCATTTTTAAGCCAATATAATACTTAAAAACACTTTTTAAAAAGTTTGTGTTTAAGGAAAAGTGTTTAACAATATTTTTATATTTTATGTTCTTTTTTAATGTTTGTTTTTTAATAAAAAACTATGATTTTTAAATTTTATAATATATGTAATATTATAATATATTAGGAGAGAGAGGCGGGAAAACTAATATAACAAATTCCTAATATTTTAACAAGCACCATTTTAAAACTTTATTTTATTAATATAGATAGATATTAGGAGAGAGAGACGGGAAAACTAATATGAGAAATGCTAATATTTTGACAAGTGGCACTTTAAAATTTTTTTTTACTAATATAGATAGATTAGAGTAGGAAGATATGAGTCAATTTCTACTCACTTTTAATAATTAATTCAATAAGGTTTTGACAAAATTGAAAGGCAAGATTCGAGTTGACATAGGAGAAGATTGAGGTAAAGTAGTATATTAATTATACATAAATGTGAAAAAAAAATATCCTATCATATAATTTTTTTTATAATATATATTTCATTGATTATTTTAGTTATTTGTTTTTTTCTCGCTCGTGTCCTTTCTTTATCAGCAATAAGGGAGCTAAGAAACTTTTACATTCTAGGTTCTTTCATAACTTTGGAACTTGGAAGATATAATTATAGCACTTTTTGTAACATCGACAAGTGTTTCTTCAACAGTTTTATTATAGAAAAAACATCAACTATTACAACTTTAACAAGCAAAATCAAAACGAAGTCTAGTAATCAATAGACAAATGTCTGCTTCTGGTGACTAACTGTTAAGAAAATTATAGTCACATGGTTATGAAGGCCGTGTGGCGAATGTTTTCGTCTGATTTCATCTTTTTAATTTTGCTAGTTAGTATACTTATTTAGTCTCTCATAGGGATTATGATGTCGAAAGAAAGTTATTGAAATCAATTGGAATTGTTGTTGAAGCACATGAGGTATATATTGTAGAGCCCAGCTAGCGGAGTATTGTTAGATATCTACATGTTCTCTTGTAGATTCTCCACCATAAATGTCAATATTCACCCCTACTTTTGTTTTAAAGTGCTCCAACAAAGTCATAATAAACTAGTATCAATCATCTGCGCCGCATGATGGACAAATAAAACAACTTAAAACATAATAATCTTCATGCTTGGGATCAGGAACCGGTATTCGGATGGCTGCTAACCATAAACGTTAAGCATGCCAAAGCAACCTACACAACTCGGGTATGTCATCACAGCCCTTGAAGTTCACTTGGACCAAGCGGCAAAACACCAACATACCCAACAGGACGGTCAGACCAACAGGTTTTAAGCCAAATCAATTAAGATGAGAGAAAGGTTGTCATCATCGACATAACAATGTTCCTAAGCATCAATACAACCATATAGCAAATGCAGACGTAACTTCAACTAAACCTGACATCGGTCTCAGATAAAACGATGTTCATCATCATCAACACGGTTTTTTTCCAAATAGAAGTATCAACCAATTATCAACAAACAATGGAAATCTGAAAACAAAATCATCATGCCATATGACCATAAAACCAACTACGACTTGTCTCAGATGAGCTAATCCTCATTACCATCGACGAAATACTAACAAAATACTCAGCCGATGTACTAAGGCCCTATCTCAACTAGGAAAAGCGAACTTAACCAACACCATCAAAGGAGATCGATCATGGCAAATCCAACCTGTGACAGCATGGGCATAATAGGAAAACCCATCGCGCAATCATCAACAACAGCAGCCAAGTGCCAAAAAAGAGCACATAATGGTAGATCTGAAAACCCTAATGGGTACAGATAGGCACGATAACAAAGTGGTAACAATGGTGGTTGCACCACCACTGCCACCACCCATGACCGGTAGAAGACGGGTCGAGGCACTACCAATGACCACAGTGATGGGCAAAGAGGCCCACGAAAGACAGAGGTAAGAGAGGGGGTGGTTCACCAGGAGAAGACCAACAACCTTGACGCCAAAACGGAAAGGCGGAGACCCATTATCGCCACTATCGCCACCATCACCACCATCGCTACCGCCACAATCAATATCCAACAAAAGTCAGCGGAGAGCCATAACCGGCGAGAATGTGGAGGGCAGAGGATCGATGATGCACCAACCAGTCAATGACAATAAAAAATATGAGGAAATCGTGTCGCCGTAGAGGAATGAACCCAAAAAAGGTAAATAAAGGATGCTTGAAAGATAGGGTGGTGGAACTCAATGGCACAATAAGCATCAAAAGGCAAATAGAGATGGCCGGAAGAGGTGGTGGTAGAAAACCCTAGTTGTACGACAAGCATTAAATGAGGGACTTTTAAAATATGGATGGGATATTGGGACACCCTAACTATTTAAATCAACACCCGGCCACCCTATACGTGACGTACGCGTGTAGGGCAAAAAACATTCCCTGGCATTGATCTGTTAGACGAGGTGTCATTTCGATGTCGGTGGACGCTATACGCGGTGTATGGACCCATACGTCACGTATGGCTTCATTTCTTTAGCCTTAACTTAGTATACACATGTGACACATATACGCCGCATATAGACCCATACGCGGCATATATGTTAAGGGCATTTTTTTATTTTTTTGTTATAATCTTTTTTTCTAAGGTTATATAAGAAGGCTGATGCTACCAAAGCAATCAAAGGCTTTCTGCATACATGCACTATGTATAAGGTAGAAGTTGCTTCGAAATTTTTACACTCTTTACAGAAAATATTCTAAGTGTAAAATCTTCCGAAGCCAAAGACCATATCTTCCAAAGCCAAAAGATGAAGTCTTCTAAAGCTTCAAAGACAATATCTTCTGAAACCAAATGAAGTGAAGACTAATTTCTTCCAAAGACAGAGGAGAATATGATTTCCTCATATGTACGTTTGTATAAAGCTAATCCACTTTCCGCTGCAACTCTGAAGTCTCGCCAACTTGCATGAGTTGGTGAAAAGGTCCATGCTTTTACAACTGTATATTTAGGTCTAGAGTCTGTAACTTTCTACTTTATGTATTTTTAACCCTATTGTAATATATTAGGATATGAGATATGGCATGTTATAGTCACTAGTCAAAAGGCAATCTTTCTTTTGACTCTACATTGATTTTGTTATCTATCAATGTTTCCAACTGGCTTTCAAAGCATAGCAGGTTATAGGATATAGTATAAAGTATCTCAGGGTCTTGTATCTTATTTTATGCAGTCTAACACATGTGAAATGACTTGATATTTATATACATCATTCTTGAACATCATATATATGGTTCTTGAGTCCTGTCTCTTTGTTTGCTTGTGTTCTTTGCATCTCATACTCAAACCCGGTTCCCTATTTGATATGTTAAGTGTTCTAACATTCTCCTCCTTGTGAGACTGATTGTATTGACCTCCCTTAACCGGTCCTACAATTAGTATCAGAGTGTTTCGCGCTCTTGATTATAAGATCTCACTATCTTAAATCTCCTTAGTTCTCACAAAACACTTAACATCTCAAATGGAAACTTTTAAGTCTGATATTGAAACCGGTACCATGGTCCCCACCGATCACTCCTGATGATTTTGATACTTGGTGCCTAAGAATGGAAGGCTTCATCAAAGTCACAAGACAACAGGATATGGGAGTCTATTACCTCAGGACCTTATATTCCATGCACCTCTTCAGCTGCTGTTGGAAGTGGCATGATACCAAAAGAAGTTGCTGACTACTCTGAAGAAGATAGAAAAAGAATAGATGTAGATCAAAAGGCCATGACTGCTCTCTAAACTGCTCTTCCAAATGCCATCTATAGAGGCTTCAAGAAGTGCAAAACTGCCAAGCAACTGTGGAATGCACTGAAGCTGATGTTTGAGGGGTCTAATGAAGCCAAAGAAAACAAGAAAGATCTCCTGAAGCAGCAGTTTGAGAATTTCACCTTCAAAACAAGTGAAACCATGACTCAACAATACTTTAGGTATGTTGAGATTATGGACACACTAGTGGATGTTGGAGTAAAGCTGGAGAACAGGATTATTATGACGAAGTTCATGTCTTCTCTTCCAAGACAATGGATACACTACTGTATGGTCATTAATAGGAATGAAAAGCTCAAGACCCTTACTCTCACTGAGTTATATGGCATACTCAGTGGCTATCATATGGAAATGAACATGCAGAATCCATCTGGTAACTCTAGCAATCAGTAGAGCTCCGCCCTGCATGTGGTTGAAACGGATTACAAAGAACCACAACACCACCTTATACCCTGACAACTCACCAAAGGGTCTTTTCATCACCTTCTTAGAGACACCAAGGGAGACCTACATCCAAGGAAGCCCATTCCAAGAGACAAGCTCATCACAAGCCTTTGTGTCTCATGATAAAAGCACATGCAACTTCCTCTTCACCCTTGAAGATTTGTATTGTATTCATCCAAATGATCTAGAGTATATGGAGATAGTTCAACAGATGGCTCTTCTCATTCATAGGGCCAAGAAATTCTATAAGAGGACAGGGAGGAAGTTTCCCAGTAATGTGTATAGTGGAAAGTTTAGGCTGGACAAAAGCAAAGTGAAGTGTTATAACTGTAACCAGATGGGACAGTTTGCTAGGGAGTGAAAGGCACCCAGGACAAATAGTGGCCAGGCACAACCCAAGCCAAACTATACTAAGGAAGCTCCACACACTGAGAAGCCCAAGTAGCAAGCTGCAGTTGCTGTTAAAGAAAGAGGCTTTGATTGGAGTTTTTAGGTTGAAGATGTGTCTCCAAACCAAGCACTGATAGCAGATCTTGATGAAACCAAGGTATTGGAACATCTTTGTACCCCAGAATACATTGCTAAAGTAAATAGATATAGATCCTATAAATTAGAGATGACATCTGATCTTGAGTCCTTGAACACCTAAAAATCTGATTTCAAAAAAGCTAAAAATAAGTATAAATTAAAAATAGAAGACCTAAGGAAAACCATTTCAACTCTCAAACATGAGCATACCCACTACATGACTCAAATTAAGGATCTCACCACTAAGTTAACTGAATGTCAGATTGAGCTTGTGATCAGCAAAGCCAAGGCAGAGAAACATGTTCTTAAAGAAAAGGCCTTCAAGAACATAATATTCTCATCCTTGCATGCCAAAGTGTGCTATCAGAACAAATATGGACTGGGATCTAGTAAGATAGCTCCTCCATACACTCTATTGTCTGTAAGATCTCCTAGGTGTAGAATTAGTCAATATGAGCTTCCTTCCATAGACCCCAATGATGATGAGGATGAAGAGGAGATAGTGAAGGATAGATCTATGAGGAGTGAAGAAGATCATCCTAACAAGGGTCACTATTCTCTTGAGAAGGGGAAGAAGCCAGGAATGACAAAGTCAAAAAGGAATAACTTGATCCGAGCAGCCAAAAGGAGATCAAAGAAAGCTTAAGAGATCAAGGCCACCTTCAACTTCAAGCAGAAACAAGTTTTCATCTCTACATGGATTGAAGTGGTGAAGACTATGGATTCAAGTATGAATTCTATTACCAAGAGTTCAAGTTCATATCCAACTCATCCATGTGATGAAATCAAGGCTAATCACCTGTGTATCACAGCTACATAACATGAACCATCCACCTCCAAAAGCAAGACTCACCCTAAGAAGCTTGCTACAACATCTGAAAAGATGGGGATGGAGATGGAAAGTAATCAAACTCAGTCTTTCATTCACAAGAAGACTCTCAGAAGGAAGCAAATTGACTGCATTGTGTGTGGTGGTACTTCACATACTGCTAAAGATTGCATCTACAATCCCAAAAGTACTATAAATATAACCAAGAAGAAGAGTTCTGAGAGGTGCAAGAAGAAGAAAGCTTCAAAAGAAAAATATTTTTCTTTTGAAAGCTCCAGAATGGGAATGAAGACAAGTGAAAACTTGCCTTCAGAAGATTTTTTGGTCTCGAAAGAAAGGAATACTTCCGAAGCACTAAAACTTGCTATAGTGAAAGCAAAATCTTCTGAAGCGTCAGTCTCCAAAACTTCTAAAGTTGTCAAAACTTCTGAAGTGTTGAAGGTCAAGTCTATTCTTCCAAAGATGGTGTGGAAGATAAAAGAAGACCATGTAACTGAAAGTTCTTCATTACCAACAACAAATGATCTCTAAAGTCTTAACATAGGATCAATTACTCTTGTATTGTCTTCAGTCTATTTTGAAGAGCCCAATACCAATAAGGATTGGGTTTCTAAATGTAACTAACTTTCTCCTTTTTATGCAAGAATAGCTGAAGACCAAAAGGAATGTATGGATCATTAACAGTGGTTGTTCAAGGCATATGACAGACAATGGCTCTTTGCTTCAAGATTTTAAGAAAATTGATGGAGGACCAGTTACTTTTGGAGGAGATGTGGGAGGTTACATTACAGGAAGGAGCAGGGTCACAAATGGTAAGCTCAGCATTGAAAAGGTAAAGTTCGTTAAGGAGCGTGCATACAATTAACTGAGTGTATCCTAATTTTATGACCAGAGATATAACATGCTTTTTATTGAGCATGAGTGCATTCTTTTCAAGCCCGGGGTAGTTATTCCTCAAGAGCATATTCTACTTAAAGCACCTCGAAAAAGGAACATGCACAAGATGGATTTGCAGGAAACATCCCCCTCAGGAGAAGTTTCTTGCTTTCTACCCAAAGCAAATAGTGATGATTCTTTCATTTGCCATAAAGAATGTGCCATGTAAACTTTAAGAATATAAATAAGTTAATTAAGAATGATTTGGTAACTAGAATGCCAAAGAAAGAGTTTACATGTGATGATCATTGTGTTGCATGCCTGGAAGTGAAACAACACTTGATGTTTCATAAGCCGAAGGAAAAGAACTCAATCACTACTCTCCTACACTTATTACACATGGATCTCTTTGGCTCCACTAGTGTAATAAGTCTAGGAAGGACCTCATACTATTTAGTGATCACAGATAATTTGACGAGATTCACTTGGGTATTCTTCCTTAAAACTAAGGATGAGAAGGGTACTACAAGACAATATATTGCTCCCAGGACTCCACAGCAAAACGGTGTTGCTGAGAAGAGAAACAGGAAACTTATTGAAGTTGCAAGAACCATGTTGTCTGACTCTAAACTGCCCATCACCTTCTGGGCAGAGCCTGTTAACACTGCCCATCACCTTCTGGGTAGAACCTGTTAACACTGCCTACTATGTGCAAAATAAAGTTTTAATAGTTAAGACTCATGGTAAGAGTCCTTATGAACTGTGGTACAAAAGGAGACCTTTTATTGGTTTTCTTAGATCATTTGGATGTCCCTGCACCATCTTGAATACCAAAAATCAGGTAGCTAAGTTTGCTGAGAAATCAGATGATGGACACTTTATTGGATACTCTTCCCAACCTAAGGCTTATAGAGTATACAATCTCAGAACTAGAGTAGTTGAAGAATCAACCAATGTGATCTTCAATGAGCACACTCCCTGTGTGAAAGGTTCTGGTCCTAACTGGCTATTTGATCTTGATTTAGTTACCAACTGTTTTAACAAATCTTATGAGAATGTTTCATGGTCTACAAATAACTTATCAACAGAAGATCCTGACCCGAGATTTGAGCTGAGAAGACCAAGCAAGACTATTACTTTAGCTCTAATGGTAACTAATTCTGCAAATGGAGTTCCTATTAGCACAATAATGACAAATCAAGCTGATACATCTGAGGTGCCTATAAATTCCAGCTTGGAGGCATAAAACTCAACGAAGGAGCTTTAAATGTAGGAGGAAATAGTAGTGGTGGCAGTGATCAAGAATTTCTTGATAATGATAACCTCTCCATTGAAGACAACATCAATAATGTCACACACTTATTAGATCAAACTTCTCTTGATGAGTGTGCTAATGTGGTAGGAGATACTTCATTACCAGATCTAAACTTCACAAATTTAGATTTGTCCAAGCAACTTGTTGTGATCCCTCAACTTAGGATCCACAAGTCACATCCTACCACAAACATCACCGAAGATGTTTTCCTTGGTGCGATGCCAATTCCTAGGTGGAAGAATCGTATTATGGCAATACAAGAAACAATCCTATGTATCTGAATCTACTGCTGAAGCTGAATATATTGCTGCTGCTAGCTACTGTGCTCAAGTGTTTTGGATTCAAAATCAGATGATGGACTATGGATACAACTTCAAAGATACTCCTATCCACATAGATAACAACAGTGCTATCTTTATTACAGAGAATCATGTGCAGCACTCAAGGACAAAACACATCAACATCAGGTATCATCTAACTAGAGATAATTACAAAAAGGGATTAATAAAACTAGTCAAAGTTAATACAAATGAATAATATATTGATCTGTTCACAAAGACTTTTGATTAACTGAGATTTAAATATCTTATCAGCTATTGGGATGATTAACCTTGGATAGATTTACTTAAAACTTAATTCAATATTATTTCTAAAAGGAACTGTGTGTCCTAGGTTGTCTAAATAATCATCTACATAAGCCCAGTTTATCTTAAGAGAAAATCCTTTTCAAATGATATTCCTTAGAAGTTTGAAAATTTTAACTATATTTTCTTTTGAAAGACATTAAGATTGTTTTCAAAAAAAAATTTAAGTTATCAAATCAGATAACTAATTATAAGAAATTTACCTTCGTAAGAAGTGCTTATATTTCTTCCAAATCCAAAATATGCATCTATGTAATTATATGCATTTGAAGAACAAATTTCTTCCGAAAGCAATTATATCTCGGAAGATTTATTCCCTGAGGAATGAACAAACTTCTAAGTTCTAATATCTTCCGAAACCAAATATGCCTCGGAAGAGAAAATACTTAAGTCTAATATCTTCCGAAACCAAATATGCCTCTAAGGATATCTTCCGAAGTCAAAAATTTAGATTCGGAAATTTTTTCACAAAACTTCCGAAGACAAACTACCATCGGAAGAATTTCGAATTCCAAGAAAACTATCTTTTTGGGAACTTACTCAGAGGTGGGACTGACATTTGGATTTTTAAGTTTATTCTTTTATATTAATTTTGTCTCAAGTCCATTTCATATAAATATACTCAACGGTTCCCCCCTTTTTCACTATCTTCTTCATCTGAAACTTCTCTAACCTAAAGTCACCCACTCACCGGCTTTGTTCTTACCTTTATTCACCTCAAAGCTACCTCAAATGGCCAACCTTGGCTACAGAAACCAACCTGGTTTTCCATGCATCTTCACAGGCAATACAATCAAGTTGCTTTGTTGAACTCTGAGAAAGATCCAAGTTTCTCAGAGGTTTGCCGCTTTCTCTCTCTATCTAAATACTTCACCTCTCTCACTATTGATCCTCCACTCTATAAGGATCAAATTTTAGACTTTTAGAGGACCTTCCAAGAGGTCACCATGGATGGGGAGAAGGCACTGTCTGTCACAGTGTAGGGGAGGACAATCTTCATCACTCCAATCTCTATAAACACTCATCTTCAGCCGAATGATGTAGAAGGTGAATTGTCCTTTTCTAAATCTGATGTTAACCAATCTTTTGAGCAGATGGGGTATGAAGGTGAATTTTTAGTCAGAACCTTTAGAAAAAGGAAGGTTTCCTCTTAATGGAAGTACCTCCTCCATGTCATCATCCACAGCTTGTCTAACAAACATTAAGGATATGATCAAATTCCAGAAGACCTCTCCTTTATAGTCCATGGGATAGTTCATGGGGTCAAGTTCAGGTATGCATAATTTGTATGCACTAATTTGCTTGCAAACTTGGACTCTTTAGAGTATTACATGTTCTCTAGATATGTCCAGCACATTCTTAACTGTGAACTGAGCTCACAGTTGAGGGGAAGAGGTAATATTCTAAAACTGGGACCGATGAAGCCTGACATCTTTAATACTATAAGAAAGCCTACTGTGGGATTCTCAGGGGTAGAAACAGCCCTAGTCTCAAAAATGTTAGAGCTCATTGCTCAAGGTGACAACCTAACAGCACCAACTAGTGTTGAACCCACACCTTCCACTTTGAGACACACAGCCATAAATAACCATTACATACCAAAGAAAATCCAAACAAACCACTGCACAACTTATTCAATTTGTGCAGGCCCCCATAGCACCACCATACAGGAGGAAGTGGACACTAGAGCTCCCACTTTTCCTGAGGAGCAACCCACTCCCATCTCACTAATAATCTGTCATGAGGTTCCTCATGTTTAGACTGATGAGCTCATAACCCAAGAAGCTTTAAGCCTTCCCTCAGAGTCTCAACACTCTAGTGAACAACCTTTAGGGGAAGTTTCCAACCCCAGCCTCTTGATCTAAACCAGACAATACCCAAACTAGAATTCCATAATGATGAGGATATGGAACTCAGTGAGTACCATGAGTCTCTCTTCTCTTTCTAAGCTCAAAGAGAGATGAGTGCTCATGTTTCTCCTATATTTAGCCTATATCATCCACCTACCACTGAGGTGGATCTTCCTAAACATGTTCAAGGGATATATATGGAAGAGGCCTTCACTTCTGCAAGTGATTACATTATTAAGACCTCAACCATGGTAACCCAGCCTATTAACACTTCAATTGAAGCTATCAATATGCAAGAGAAATTCAGCAGCCAAGAATAACAGGCCGGTGATGAGGAAGAAGACTTAGGTCCAATTGTCTCATCCCCCAGTGATTCTTCTACTGAAGATTAGGGGAACCTCAAATAAAGGTGCAAAAACTGAGCAAAACGTGCACTTATGTAGTCAGTAACTTAGAATCTCAAGTGACTACCTTCCAAAGAAGGGTCAATGATAAGCAACTTGAGATTTCTGATGTCAATGAATAACTAGATTGGAGACCCTTTAGGAGGATTCAACTAGGAACAAAAGAACCTGAGAATGTGATAAACTTAACTCCCAGCTCATCTGTGCAAGAGGGGTGATGCTACCAAAAAGAGGAAGGAAGTCATCATAATCACAGAACCTGGAGTCCTTCATAGGGGACATTAAGGATTCACCACCCTCACTTACAATTTTCCATACTCAGTAACCTCCTTAAGCCCACATTGATGTGGACTTACTCATACAAAGCTTGTTTAAGGAGGGTATACCAAGGGCAATGTCATGTAACACCTCAAAGTTGGACATTCATTGCACATAAAATATATAATTTCATTAACATAATAAAATCTTGCAGCGGAAATCTTTGAATTAACTTTCAATTTACTATAAATGCTTTTGCCAGTTAATACAACGTACAACAATTACAAAATATCTATTGTTGTATTACATCAAAAAGCATCAAGCAAAATATTACATCGTTATCAATTACAAAATGGTCATAAACAGTGACCTCTACTATAGAAACAATAAAACTAAATTTAAAGAAGATTCCTTAAGTAATCCCGTTTATCAGGATCCTCAAGGAACACTTGCATGCAACATAAAGTGTGGCAGCATAGTCAAAAGGAGAATGCCATCCCAAAAGAGCTGAGTAGCCGCCTCGTGCTATCCCCAGCAACACTACCTGCCAACTAGAAATACATAAAAGTCAGCGTTGCTGAGTGAGTTCTAGTTTTATATTAAACATACTATGTTTTCATTAGAAACCATTCTTTTGTTTCACGTGATCATTCATCATATATATACATAGATGATATCTTTATTATCTCTTCCGTATATTCATTCATTCGTCCTTTATAACTTTGCTTGCACATTGGATATCATTTGTACCAATACCATACGCTAAACCCCAAACAGTCTTA
>BJCO01365483.1:0-11879 GCA_018326465.1 Flaveria floridana
GGCACTTGTTTTGCCATGTGGTACTTTCATGTGTTTTGGGATTGTTTTATTTACTTTACGCTTCCGCAGGTCTTTTAAAGTTTTAAACTCTGGTTGGTTTACATTAAACGTAGCATATAGAGTCGTTCCGAGTAACTATTGACTGTGATCCTGGTTTGTTCACACGCCTCGCGGTAAAACTCCGCACGTGGATTTTGAGGGTGTGACAAAAAATGCTTCTAATACTATAAGGTGTAAAAGATAATCTCAATCATTTATCTTTTTAATTAATGGTTGTTATCAAATTGTAGTAAAAAGTTTGTTAGATGAGTATTTTAGCAATAACCACTTTTGTTGATTTTTTGTAAGTTCCTCCATTTTATTAAAACGCCCATAACTTTTATATACAAAATCATTTTTTTAATATAAATTACACCATAAAAGTGAGCGTTTTTTTATTTTTAAAACAAGTACAGTATATTATATAAAAAGATAAAGAAAATTCTCTTTTTAAGTTTATATATTATCATTGTGTGTTTAGTGCAGTTAATTGTGTTTTTTGTTAGTTATTATTTTTTTCTGAATAATATTATGTTTTTCTAAAATGATTAATTTTAAAAAAAATATAATGATGGACTAACATTGTTATGTATCTCTAGTATGTAAAACACAATAATAAATTAACAACTAATTAATCTAATACATTAAAACAATGATAAAATAACACAATATCTCATTGTGTCTTTTATTTGTTAATGAGTTTTAAAAAATATATTAATAAAATAACATAATTATATACTTTTAATGGTAAAACACAATAATAGATAACAAGTTTATATAATCTATTAAAATATAATGAGAAAAATAATACATTGTATTATCTTTAATACTATTAGTTTTAAAAAATACATTGATAAAAATATATCATTGTGTACTTTTAATTGTAAAACACGACTATAGAAAACTTAAAATCTATAAAAATAATGATAAAAATAATACAAAATGATTTAAAATATAAAATACAATGATTAATATACATAACAAATGATTAAAATATATGACACAATGAATGTATAAGACATAATGAGCTGACGTATTTGACACAATGAACGAAATATACTCCTCTTTAAAACAAAAGAAGAACACGTATCAAGGCCAGAATCCTTCTTAGGTTTTTTAGATTAAATATTTTTTTAACTATAATCCTAGCATTATTAATATTAGATAAAGTTAACAAAATTACTAATAGAATATCAAATATATTATACAAATAAGTTTTCGGCGAGATTTATGAATTTCAAGTATATTTTCATTTTGCAATGTTATTTGTTTACTACTTGAACTTATTTCATTTCACATAATACACCATTCAGATTTGTAAGCATTGATAGAATAATACTGTTTATATTATATATAAATATATAATGTTACATAAATATGCAAAGCATTCTCAATAATATTATTACTTAAGAACTTTTTCAACTGTAATCATCTTATTTATTTAATATGTGTAGGACACGACTAGTAGCTAAAATATATTAATTTCATATAAGTCAATGATAAAAGCCATTATCTTATTGACAAGGGTTTTCTTTAATAATCCAGTAATTATTTACTTGGGACCGCTTTCTTTTTTAAACAAAATAAAATCGTATACAAACAAATATAAAATTAAAAACCTATGACAAAATTGTTCATATCATATATCATATTCATCTTTAATTTCCATTATTAAGCTATATCATAGAAAAGTCAAAAGATAATAGAATTCCAATACAATTTTGGTCATTGGAGAAAAAAATTGCCAACTTCAATACACAAGGAAAAAAAGCCACCTAAATTGGGTGCATATAAAATCGGATATTCGAATTTTGGATAATGAATTTCTCTATCCGAATTCTTAAAAAATATATATTTTTAAAAATTTTAATAAATTTTAATATTTTTTATTAAAAAAGTTTTCGGATATCCAAAGTTTCTACAAAAATATCCTGAATACCCGAAAATATCTAAAATTTTTAATTAATATTTATTTTTTAATGAATTTTATAAAAATATTTCGGATACTTCGGATATCCGAATATCCGAAAATTTCCAAAAACATTATCCGAATCCGAATTCGAAATTTCAGATTTTTAAATATTTCGTATTCAATTTTGGATACAGATATTTTTAAACACCCCTAACCTATATTATTATATGAGTGGAATAAACTAAAATAATGTCTAAAAACAAATTTAGAATGCGGTTCGCTAGTGAATAGTAATTAAAGTGAAAAAGAAAAACTATAAGATTTCAAACCTCTACCAAAGAAAATGCTTATGTGAACAACCATCTACTAGAGTTGTTCATGAGCCAAGTCGAGCAAGAGTCTGGCTTAGCTTGGCTTGGTTTATAAACAAACCGAACTGGCTCGACTTATAAACGAGTCAACCAGAGTGAAACTTGGTTTATAACGATCTAAACTGAGATGGCTCACGAGAATTCTAGATAGTTTTTTCGAGCGAGATTCAAGTCACGAGCCATTTTAATATCTGTATAACCGATTTTTGATTTGCATCTGATTTAAATTAAGATTACCTATTCATTTGGAAAAGCCAGGGGCCTCTTAAGTCCTTTAGGTGCTTTTGATAATAACTGTAAGACTTTTCATTTTAAGTCTTCGGCTGAAAGCATGACACAAGGATAACTTAACCATTATATAAACCAAACATTTCCTCCAACTTTTATAACACCTAAATATAAAATCTTCATCCAACACACACACACACACACACATAGTTCTCTCTTTCTATAATGGAACTTTCTCATGACATAGAAACAGAGAAACCTAAAGAGGTGGAGATTAAGTCTCATGCACCAGGTCTTCCATACCATGAAGGACTTCACCACAACAGTTGTAGCAATGGTGTATGTTTGACATGGGAAGACTTGTGGGTTACGGTGCCCGATGGAAAAACCGGGGGAAGTCGATCCATACTTGAAGGTGTTACGGGGTATGCCAAACCCGGAGAGATCCTAGCTATCATGGGTCCTTCTGGTTCAGGCAAATCCACGCTTCTTGACGCCTTAGCAGGTATATAACCATCAGGTTGGTACGTATAAGGACACCAGACAAACACTATAATCATCGAAAATGTTATTAAAGTGATGATTTAAAGTGTTTTATTAAAATTATTTAAAATTTTCTATCGCTCAATATATTTATAAAAATGTTCAAGTGGATACTTTAGAAACTTAGTTATTATTAATGAAATTTTCCTTTTAACTAATATTTTGTATGCAGGTAGACTAGACCCCAAGACTAGTAAGAGTGGTGATATTTTAGTTAATGGAGTTAAGAAAACCTTAGCATATGGAACATCGGTGAGCACTAAAGCATGTAGGAAATATGATTTTTTTCTCGTTATAAGCTAATGATTTTTTTTTCGTTATAAGCGACTTCTTTGTTTAGTTTTTGGCTGATAAAGGAAAATGATTGAAAATTTAAAACTATACTTGTCTATATGAAGGCTTATGTAACTCAAGATGATACACTGATCACAACACTTACTGTTCGTGAAAGCGTCTACTATTCAGCCCAACTCCAACTACCCGACTCCATGTCTAAATACGAGAAGAAGGAGAGAGCGATAATGACCATAAAAGAGATGGGCCTTCAAGATTCGATGGACACGAGGATTGGAGGGTGGGCGGTTAAAGGCCTGAGTGGAGGCCAGAAGCGACGAGTTAGCATATGTATTGAGATCTTAACTCGACCTAAGCTTCTCTTTCTTGATGAACCAACAAGCGGGCTCGATAGTGCTGCCTCGTACTACGTGATGAGCAGGATCGCGAGGCTTGATCAGCACGAAGGAAGGACCATTGTTGCATCCATTCACCAGCCAAGTAGTGAAGTGTTTGGGCTTTTTCATAATCTCTGTCTTCTTTCTTGTGGAAGAACAGTTTACTTTGGTAAAACTAGCTCAGCAAATGAAGTATGGTTATAATTAATAAAAATATTCAATGAGTAAACTAATTATGAAAATATGCTAAATATGTATCTTGTTTGAATGCAGTTTTTTAGTTTGAATGGCTTCCCTTGCCCCAACTTCCAGAATCCATCTGATCACTTTCTTAGAACAATAAACAAGGATTTTGAGAGCGTAACTTCTTTACACAACACTTCTTCTTATTGATACTAGTTAGAGGGTCGGCTTAACATTTCTAAAGGCCAGAAGACCGGGGATTCTAAAATGATAGCTCTTTTATAAACAAAATACGTTTTTTCCTTACGATAAAATCATGGTTCTTTCTTAAAGATCATACTTTCCATATGATTCTTAACGCTTGTGAGAATATGATGCCATGTTTTTATGTTTATCTTTTTATAAGAACAAATCACACGTACTAGAGTTAAAAGTGAAACTTAGTGAAAAGAAAACCTTCAAAGTATAGTGATTATTTGCTCTTTTGCCTAAAAATTAAAAAAAAAAGTTAGATTATTAAATTGAAGGCCCATAAATTAAATATGGAGCCAAGCTTGAGCCTTTTCTTTTTCTCTTTTTTTTTTTACAATCTAGCCGTCTGTATGTACGCAGTACGTAATTGTTTTTCGTTGTGTATAATTCTAACATCACTGCTTAAATTCATAGGATATCGAACTTGGTTTGGCTGAAAGGAAACCTACAGAAGAAGTGATTAACATCTTAGTAGATGCATACAAGTCATCTACTATTTATCAAGAAGTTAACATGAACGTTGCTGAAATATGCAAGAAGGTAACTAGAAACTCGAAAATAAAAATAAAATCATATAAGATTCACTGCTAAAGAGGGTAAATTTTCTTGGAAAAAATGTGTTTGAAAAGTTTTTTAGAACAAAATTTCTGAGAATATCAGTTTGGTCAAAAACATGTCACACAAGGTTGTTTCCTATGCGCTTCTATTTTATTTCACCATCGAAAACTACTAGGCTTTCTAGTAGTGAAGATTTGGATTGTGGTAAAAACATTGAAATTTTGTTTTTTTCTTCGGAATTTCTTAGGGAGATGCGGCACATGATAAAAATAAAGCCCATGCTAGTTTCTCAACTCAAACTCTTGTACTCACAAGGAGATCATTCATCAACATGTATCGTGATCTTGGCTACTACTGGATGCGCCTGGCTATCTATTTAGCGTTGGCCTTGGGTCTTGGAACACTCTTCTATAAAGTTGGCTCAAGCTACAGTTCGATTGAGGTGAAAATACTATATTTGTATATCTCGATTATCACACAACCCTTGGATCTAGTCATGAACCCAATTTTTTTTAATGAAAAATCACCTATGAACATTTGACTAAAGCAATTACTGGTATAGTAATCACGTAAACTTTTTGTCACAAATTGTTTGGCCAATCTAACGACTCTAGGTGTCCAAATTTTGCTTTGTCAGCAAGAATAATGCATAATCTCTAGTTAAATCCATAATTTATCGATACGTCAGCGAGGAAAACTCATAATTTCTCGTTATTTTTTAAATATAAAGAAAACCCTAATTTTTAAATAAATTTTGTCATATAGACGAGCAATTATGTAAAATTCTCGTCGTATTAAAAAATGTATTTTTTTTTGTTTTTCTTTTTGTACTTTATATTAATTGTTAAATAAAACAACTTTAAATTTTAAATGATATTTTAAAGTTTTAATGATAATAAATATAAAAATATTATATTAACTAATAAACGTAATTTATATCTCGGCAGATTAAATATTTTTTAATTTCCTCTTTACCTTTATTTTATTTTAAAAAATAAATAAATTATATATATTTAAATAATATTTTAAAGTTTTAATACTTATTGAAATCTCACTTTACTTTTTCTAGTTTTTTATAAAACTTTTAAAGTTTTAGTACTTAGAAGTTTAAAAATCATAATTAATATAGGGTTATTCACGAGTCGAGCGAAAGCGAGCAGACTTTGCTCGTGCTTGGCTCATTTACAAACTGAACTGAGCCGATCTGCTCATTTTCAAGCGAGCTTTGAGCGAGCAGCGAATGATCTTCACAACCTGTAGTATAGTGTGTCATCCGGTTTAAATTTACAAAAATAGACAATAAATATATTGGATCTAAGGTTTTTATGTCTTAATAAGTAGACACATTTTAAAGTATAACCATGTTTATGAATGGCAATTTAAGTCACAGACTATCGTTTAGCGGATTAATTAGGTCTTTTAGACTTAATGTTATATTTTGTATTAGGTTGATTGGTCTAGTGTGTATAAATATTAATCGTGTGGATGGAGTTATCTAAAAATAAAAGAAAAACTAAAAAGTATGAGAAATATTATTATCTATTAGTTCTTACATTTAAGGGTTAAGAAAATCCAATGACACAATAGTAAATAATTAAAACTTTTAATGATAGACTAAATATATTTAAGTCTTAACCACATTGTTAAGTTTTATCTTTTTTTAAACACTCGTAATTTTAAAAAAACTTACACTATAAAACAAGCGTCTTTTATCTATAAAACTCGTATGATGTTAATACATAAACAAAACAAAGTTTTTTACATTATTTTAACTTATTGTGTAATATCAGGTCATTGTGTAATATTTGTTAAATCATTGTGTCTAATGCTGATCATTATGTTTTCTATTTTGTTTTCTAAAAAAATAATATTTAAATGACACAGCTAAAACTATAATTTTTTTAAGTTTTCCAGTTCATTGTATTACTAATCATGTTATTGTATAATCCTTATCAAGCAGCCCATTATGTCTATTGATAATCATTGTGTCTATTGATAATCATTGAGTCTAGTGTTAATTATTATGTTAACTATTATGTCTAATGTTGACCATTTTGTTATGCATTATGTTTTTTAAGATAATAATTTTCAAATAACACATGATAAATTTGTAAATTTTTTATGTTTTTCAGTTATTGTGTAATTCTGATCAGGTCATTATATAATCATCATCAAGCAACTCATTATATGTATTACTAATCATCGAGTTTAGTCTGGTCACTATATCTAATTCTAACCATTGTGTTATGAATTGTGTTTTTTAAAATTATGATTTTCGAATAACACAATACTAAAAAGTGTAAACTTTTTATGTTTCAAGTTTATTGTGTATTTCTCATCAGATAATTATGTAATCCTCGTCAATTCAGAAAATACATAATGATCTGACCAACTTACACAATGAGTTATAAAACATGAAAAAAATATTATTTTTTATATCAACAATATACGCGTTTTAAAGATAAAAAATGTTAGTTTTTTAGGTATAATTTCTTAAATGTCATATGTAAAAGTTACGAATGTTTAAGAAAAAAGTAGAACTAGAGACGGGGGAATATTACTAATTTTGCACTCAACCTAATTTAATAAAAAAGAGACATCGCAATATCTTAATCATTTTTACCCTTTTTAGTTTTACCAAACTCTATAGTTGAACCATTCGCTAATCGTATATTTGTATATGGTGGGTTAAATACAATAGAGTAGTATATATAAAACTATGAATATAATTATATATTTGTATACGTATGTTTATACGGGAGGGTATCTTTAAAACCATTTTTTTGTGAGAACTTTTAAATCAATATGAGCCACACATTTAACATTATATGCAAGTCACATGTTATTTTCATATTTTTTAGAACGTTCATAACTTTTCTTACGACATTCTTTTTTCAATAAAATTTCACTATTAATTTTAGTATTTTTTTATTTTTCCAACGTGTTAAATATTCGTATTCGATTCGAAAAACTCGAAAGTCAATTGGATTCGAAAAACTCGAAAATTAATATGAATCGTTGCGCATTTGTAATTTCGATTCGATTCTATTTGAATATAAAATAAACCCACTTATATTTTTTTATTATATATATAAATTTAAAACTATGTATATAAAAATTAAGAATTAAATGTTCAAAAAATATATAATCTATAATTTTAAATTCTAATTTGTAGCTTTTGACTTATTTGGAACTTCAGATATTTTATATGTTATGTTTATTTTTTATTTTGATCATTTGAAATTATATTATATGAAATAAATTTTAAAATATTATTTAATTACTTATTTTTGTATTAAATACAAATCGAAAAAGTTTTAATTCGATTTGAATTTGAAATCTTGTTAGAATAGGTATCGAATTCAAATCATGTTCTAATACATATCAAACTCAAATCCCGTTTAAATATTTTGAATTCGATGCAGTTCGAATTCAATTTATTTTTTGAAACTCGATTCGAATTTTTATTGAATTCCATTGGATAAACACTTCTAGTTACACACCCACATCTCGTCCGACTTTCTCACCACGTACCACCTAGTCCCTAGAGGTCTAGTCTGTCTAGCTCGCCTTTGTGTAATATTTTCATTGGTTGATGAAATTATCAAAGTTTAGTAAAATGGAAATGCCACATGTGCGAGCATTTTGGCTGAGAAGTCATGAAAAATGGCAAGATTCAAATACTGAATGGTTTTATTTGGTAAACTTAATGCTTAATGTTTATATTGGTAAAATTGAATGAGCCAAATGTTTATTTTTTTATTTTTCCTTTATTTTACTAGTGTCATCATGTTTCAGCATTTAAATGTTCTAGAGTTTTCTTTTCCAGGGTTGGGCCGCATAAAAATATGATAAAACCTCCCGACTAAACTCATGCTAAAAGTCGATCTATAACAAATTCAAAATTTATGATAAGTGAAGATATTAAAAATGTTTACAGAACGTATTTGTTTTGATGAAGAAACACATGAGATTTACGAGAAACGTTTGGAGAAAGTATCTATTTTGGGGAAAAAGATATAGTAGCCGGAGAAAATTAAGCTGAATGTATTTGAGATTTAATAAAGAAAAAATATTACTTTTTTGATTAAGAAGTTATAGCATATTCTTTAAAGAAAAATATAATGTTTATGCAGAAAATGTTTATACGAATTTACAGGCTAGAAGTTCGATGCTGATGTTTGTTGCTTCATTCTTAACGTTCATGGCCATCGGCGGATTCCCCTCATTCGTGGAGGACATGAAGGTATACGAACGTGAAAGATTAAACGGACACTACTCAACCGGGGCTTTCGTTATAGCCAACACCCTATCATCAACACCATACTTGCTGCTAGTATCAGTGATCCCAGGTGTAGTAGCATACTACCTCGCGGGACTTCGTGAAGGACTAGATCACTTTGCATACTTCACATCCATACTCTTCTCTTGTATGCTAGTAGTTGACAGTCTCATGATGATCGTCGCGAGCATCGTTCCAAATTATCTAATGGGAATCATAGTAGGTGCAGGGATCCAAGGGTTCATGATGTTAAGTGGTGGGTTCTTTCGCTTACCTAATGATTTACCACACCCCTTTTGGAGATACCCATTGTTTTACATTGGATTTCACAAGTATGCGTATCAAGGACTGTTCAAGAATGAGTTTGAAGGAGTGGAGTATGCATATAACGAAGCGGGGGTGCCAAAAATCATTGATGGAGATTATATATTAAGGGAGAAGTGGCAAGTAGAAATGGGATACTCAAAGTGTATTGATTTGCTGATCATATTTGGGATGGTGGTGGTTTGTAGGGTTTTGTTTTGGGTTATAATTATGATTGTTGAGAAGGTTAAATCTGGTTTAATGACTAGTGTGTTTTCTGCTCCTGAGAAGAAGCAAGTGCAAGTGATGGTCAACCCTCTTGCCACATCTTCTCATTAGTTAAGTAGCCCTTCAAGTGAATGTAATTCTATATTTCTATGTTACATGCATCTTATAATTAGAAATATATCGTAACTAAGTTTATAGTTTTGACTAAAACATATGTATGGTTTATTGGAACTAAGATTATAGTTTTGCCTTGATTATTATTTCTAATTCAGTGTTAACTACTACACATGATAAACAGGTTTGCCTATAAACCTAGTTCTAAATTACACTTGATATAAACAAAAGCTTTAAACATTAAAAAATCTAATAAAAAACATACAACTTAAATGAACACAATCTCGTTAGTTATTGATAACTGTTAAAATATCAATTTAATCAAAGCTTTAAACATTAAAAAAGAAATAAAAAAACATACAACTTAAATGAACACAATCTCTTAGTTATTGAAAACTGTTAAAATATCAATTTAATCAATGTTTTATATAAATTTGCCAAATGCAAGTTGTGAATCAACATGTACAAGGCAGTAAAAAACATCTAATAATGATAGAATAGGTAATTGTTTAAGATTTTAAAATAATTTAGTGACAATATGATAAATTTATCCATTAAATTTTATATACTTTGACAATTTCGTCTTTGTATCTTTCATGTATTTAATAAACATTATTAATATATTATTTACTGATATGATATTATTTAAGTCACTTCATTAAATTTTATTTTATTTATAATACTATAAATTGATATTTAAATTTAGATTTACTAATTATATTTTTATAGCTAAGTACTATTTAAATTAACTATTATTTTATTTAAATATTTAAGTATATAATTTATATATATCTTTATATTTATAATAACTATAATACTTAATATTTTTCTAGGACATATTGTGAGTTTAATAATTTTAATATTTATCTATATCTTTTATAATAAAAGTAAAAGGAGGATAATGAAGACACTTATATGAAAAGTCATGCTTAAATTTTAAAAATTAACTAAGCTTATAATACAAATACTAAAGCACATACACGTGGCCAAACAAAATTGCCATCTACTTTTAATGTCGTTCAGTTATTGCAATTGAACATTAATCCAACTTCCCATTTCCCTTATCAGTTGTAACATCTCAATAACAATCAAGATGTCACACCCCAACCGATGGCGGAAACATCGGGGCGCGAGAAGTGATAGATTATTCAAAGACATAATAGAACTAAAGTGACAATAAATTAAGGTTAAATTTCATTTCCATTAATCAACGTAACATTACAATGTTTCAAATAAACATATAATAATTTGGAGAAATACAAGTCTAAAACAAGCATAACAAAATGATAGATTTGGTGTGTTTCTAAGTCCACCTAATTGAATTTCTTGATAAAGCTTCAAACATTTCCTGCAACATGTATAAAATATTAGTCAACATATGAATATGTTGGTGAGCATACAAATTTGTATACATAGCATAATAGTGAATAAATCTTAATTCAACATGAGTAAAGTATACTAAAGTTTGTACATTGCTAGCATGCAAAACCATAATCAAACCAAAGTGTCCACTAGCGTAATCTTAGCATCAAAAGTGAGCAAGACCGTAAAGATTGATAACTTAATATAAACCCATCATAATAGGGCGGATGTGCTAATTCTATAGCGCTATAGATTTTAAGGGAGGTTTAGATTGCTTGCAAGATAATGTATTCTAGAATGTATTCACAAATAGTATAACAAGTAAGCATGTTTGTATGAATTGAGTTTTAGAATAAGTTTGATTGAATGTGTGATTGAGTGTATTTGATAATTGGTACATGTTGCAACCCAAATAGTGTTTAAACAAAATGGGTGAATTATGACTCACGGTTTGGCGATTAGAATCTACAAGAATAGATGATTGAGTTTAAATGATTAATCAAAGTCACCCTAAAAGGTAAATGAAAGTGAGTAGGTTTAGGATTCAAAGTTTGAGATTTTAGCAATTGAAAAGTATACAAAAATCACAAATATGAGAGGACATGAAAGTATATACTACTTAGACACTTATTTGGACACCATGTATTGTGTGTGTTCTTTATGAGTTTTAGTCACTCATTGGAAGTCCAAAATAAGGAATCATAAGATTAGTATAATGTCTACCTTAGCACATAACATTCAACCATGGTTGATTGATATTATGGTTTGGTTTTGACTAAGTATTATGTAGATATAAATATAAGTCATGCATTAGAGGTAGGGTAATCCACAAA
>BJCO01365484.1:0-12935 GCA_018326465.1 Flaveria floridana
ATATATATATATATATATATGTGTGTGTGTGCATGTATATATATATACATGTGTATATATATATATATCTATACATGTATATATATACATGTATATATATATACATGTATATATATACATGTATATATATATACATGTATATATATATATATGTATATATATATATACATGTATATATATATACATGTATATATATATACATATATATAAATGTATATATGTATGTATACATATATATATATATATGTATATATACATATACATATATAAACATGTATACATATATATATATATATATATATACATATATATATAGACACACACACAAACACACATGTATTCATGTATACATGTATATATTTCTATATATATGTATATATATACACATATATACACACATATAGACACATGTATACATGTATACATATACATACATACATACATATATATATATATATATATGTATGTATGTATGTATGTATGTATGTATGTATGTATGTATGTATGTATACATGTATACATGTATCTATATGTATGTATACATGTATATATATGTATACATAAGGGAATCCTCTGTCATCTATTTCAAACAATGAAAAAACAAGTTAAAAGGTATACTCTAATTGTTAAAAGCTAAATTTTAATGGTAAATGCTAAAATCAAAGCCCTAAACCCAAATAATCTAACCAGAAACCTAACTCTAAGAGCTAAAGCCAAAATACCTAACCCAAAAACTGTCACACCCTTAATTTCCACAAACGGGGTAATACCGTTAGGCGCGTGACATACCAGGATCTAAGCCATTAGTTACACCAAATGACACGATGTGTATAAGACACAACTACTCATTCATATTAAAATTTCCGAATCAGAGTTAAACAAAAAAACATAATAGAAGTTGCCGAAGCGTATTAGTTCATAATTCTGATGACGCGACATGCACAAAACCAAATAATAAGTTCATAGCAAATGTTAATGTGTTTCATTGACCAAACAATAATGAAATGTAATATGACATGATCCTATCGTGCATGCCTTAGGAACCTGAAAGAAACATGCTAAGTGTCAACACAAGGTTGGTGAGGTCACAGGTTTTGATAAACAGAACATAAAGTAAACAGATACTGTAAACAAAGTAATATCAGTAGATAGCTAGTCTACTTAACCAGTTACTAAATGTATGAAATTCGCAACCAAAGCTGACAATGTAAATGAACGCCTCGGCTATGAATACCAGGTCACAGCAAAAGAAATTAGGTAATGATTAAATTTCCAGAAGAAATTTCTTTCAACGTGGGGATAACGTGACAACTCACTTAAAACTCTCATGAGCTTTTTATGCTAATGCAGTAGACTAGTGATGTGACACAACCATGTAATGCAATTTTTAGGACGAAAATCTTTCAACATGGGGATAATGTGACATCAGGTAATTTTCCGTTACCAAACTCCATTAGTTCCGTTAGGTCTTGCATACACGTGTTGTAAGCCCACACTTCTTGTTGTTGAACATTGGTGACTTAATAACAATAATCTATGATAATCAAATAATAACCTAATTAATAATGTTGATTATTAGTTTATGGTTATGTGATTTATGAATTTTAAAGATTATTTGTGAATTTTACATGATAACGTGACTACGTGTAATATATTTCATGTGTTTTGGTGATTAATTGAGAATGTATATGATTGTTATTATTGATTAATAATGTTTTTATTTTGTAGTTAGAACATTTTGAAAATTAGTATAAAGATTAGTTTTTATAAAATATAAACAATAGGGGGTTAAGTGGTAATTACCATAAACTAAAACTTAACAAAAATAAGCAAAAGCCTAGCCCCCAAACCCCATTCCATTTGGCCGAAGCCCCCATCCCTCACCTTTTGTGAAATTTATCCAAGAACAAGCATTCAACATAAAATTTGATTTGCTTTCAACTGTTACAAGTTGATTTCAAGTGTTAATCATCATCTAAACACACCTAAAGGTAAGTTTTATCATGTTGTTCATAGTTTTGGATGATGATGAACCCTAATTTGAAATTAGTGATGAAAAGATGAAATTGATGATGATTTGATGATGATATGATGTTAGCTAGGTTGTATGAATGTTAATCTAGGTTGATTGTGCAAGAAATCCTTGATTTTGATGTGTAGTTCATACTTTACCCAAAACAGTAACTTTTGATCATGAGATTGTGCAATTGATGTTGTTTGATGATATTTTTATGTTAGTTGGATTGTATTGATGTTAGTTTATGATGATTTTACAAGAAAATATATGATTATGAGTTCTTAGTTCATATTTTGCCCTAAATAGTAACTTTTGATTCTAAAATTGGGTAATTGATGATTCTTGATGATAGTAGGATGTTAATAATGATCAATGGATGTTGTTTGATGCATGTTATGCAAGAGATTGGGTGAAGTTAGGTATCTTTATCACAAATTTCCCGAAATAGTAACTTTTGGATTTTTCTAACATTATGTTTTGGACAATAATGAATGGTTATGTGTCTCAATGGAATCCATGAACTAGTATAAGCATGTTGTTGGTGAATTTGCATTGAAATTGTTGATATGTAGGGTTTTGGATGTTACTTTCCCAAAAGGAAAACATTATCTTTGAAGAACATTGGATATGATGATTTGGATATGTGTATGATGTTAGGATCATTTTAGAATACTTATGGATGATGTCTAATATGGTGGAATATGTTACTTGGGTTGTATGGATACTTGATTGGTCATTCAGAGAATTTAGGTTCTTGATGACTATACATGGTGATGGACTATGGTGAATGATTAGGGAATCATGTTGGGATTGGAATTGATCATTATTATGAATGTTGGTTGGTATGAAACTGGTGATCAATGTGATTATGCTAAATTGAAGTAGTGTAAGGATCTTGTTAGAACTAGAGTTGATGATGGGATATATGTGGATTACTTGTATGATTATCATGTGTGATACATTTCTACACTTGATTAATTAGAAATTAAACTAATATGTCACCAACGAGTCAAACGGGTCAACTAGGTCAAATGAGTCTTGTTTTCTAAAGCCTTTGGTCAATGTTTTAATTGAGCACTTAGTGTTGTTAGAGATTCCGTGTACACGTACTTATGTACTTGAGTGTTCTAGGTAACCTCTGAAGGTTGTCTTTCTCTCTCTCTAGATAGCTTTAATATAATTCGAGTGCACACCAGGTGAGTTCATGCCCTACTTTTTATACACTCTCTCTTTTGGGGTAGATAGCATAATTGTTTACAAACACGTCACTGTTGTAAGTTGCTTATAGTTTAACATAGTGTAATTTACCTTGAAAGTCCTCACGCTTTCGGATCGTTAATATTGGTAACTAGCAGGACATGCTGGGTAGTACTACTGGGCCTGCCAAGCCCAACCCATGCGACTCGAGGTCAAACGGGTGCAATATTGTCCTAAACACAAACATCATCACAACTTAGTAGGTTGTGATGGGAGGCAAACAAACGAAACACATGCCAGCTTCGATCGTGAAATCACTATTGTTATTACTTCTGAATTTAGATTAGCTATCTAATTCAATGCACCTCTTGTATTTTATAACTATTACAACTTATGTTAAACTCAAACTCTTGAACTCATTAACCATTTTGTTTACTCTTTTAGTATGCTATTCTCAGGTCGAGGTTAACAGCTACCGTAGGAGCACGCACGGGTAAAGCATATGCATTTATAAATTGATGTCATTTACTTTTTGAATTGGCTTACAATTGGTTTAAATTATGGTTTGGCGCGTGTTTTTCCAATGTTACACTTTAAGTACTTTGGGTTTGATTTACTTACAAACGCTTCCGCACAGTTCTCAATTTTAAACTCTGATTGGGTTTTTGGTTAAACATTGCATCTAGTGTTGTTCTAAGTAACTAATGACTAGGATCCTGGTTTGCTAGAGTAGGGTTGAATCTTTTTGGAGAGGATTAGAATGGCTGAAGGTGGGGTTACGGTTTTTTGCTCATGGTTGGTTACCACAATTTGCTCAAAGGACCCTCCACATCTCCTAGCTAGTTTGCAATTTGAGTTAAGTGGGTTTAGTTAAGGTTATAAGTTAATTATGTTTAGTTGATAATTAAGATAAAAACCATTTTTATTTAGTGGTAGTAAATTTGGTTAATTATAATTGTTGGTAATTATAGTAAAAATCACTATTGATTAAACAAAATTTGATTAATCATAACATAATGGAGGGAGATTAGGTTAATGGAACGACGATAACCTGAAAACTCGGGTTGTCACATTATCTCCTTATTGAAGAAATTTTCATCCCGAAAATTAGAATATCAGGTTCAGTACCGAACGCCAAACTTGACAGCGACAACAACAGAATGGAAGGATCCGAAAGTTGGGTTTCTTGAATTTCTGAAAGGAACCCAAAATAAAAGAACGTAAGGTTCATAGGAGTTGCGACATCACTATTGATTAATCAAAATTTGATTAATCATAATATAATGGAGGGAGATTAGGTTACTGGAATGAGGTTAACCTGAAAATTCGGGTTGTCATATTATCCTCTTGTTGAAGAAATTTTCGACCTAAAAATTAGAACATCAGGTTCAGTACCGAACGCCAAACTTGATAGCGACAACAGCAGAATGGAAGGATTCGAAATTGGGTTTCTGGAATTTCTAAAACAAACCCAAAATAAAAGAATGTAAGGTTTCGTGAGAGTTGTGACATCATCCCCTTATTGAAGGGGATTTTGTCTATAAATTTGAAGTAAAGATATCGTACCTTAAGAAGTGGATTCCTGATCTTTAAACAACTATGGATACTTTTTCTTCATTTGATCCTGGCATTCCCAGGTGAATTCTGGTCCACACTTCGAATTCCACCTAACGCATACAATAGGAATCTTACTACGCATTAGGGTTTTGACTTCACGATCCATAATCTAAACTGGTTCTTTAATGAAACGAAGTTGTTCATCAATTTCCAGTTCCTCTAATGAAACGACAAGTAATCCATCGTCTAGACACTTCTTTAGATTGGAAACATGAAATACATTATGTACACCCTCGAGTTCCACAGGTAAGTCTAGCTGATAAGCTACCGGACTGATCCTTTTGACAATCTCAAACAATCCTACATACCTAGGGTTTAACTTTACACGCTTTCCAAAGCGTATCACACTCTTCCAAGGTGAAACCTTTAATAACACTTAGTCACCAACTTGAAATTCCAAAGGCTTTCTCCTTTGATATGTGTAACTTTTTTGACGATCATGAGCTGCCGCCATAGGGTTACGAATCTGAACAATCTTCTCTGTGGTTTCATGAATGAATTCAGGACCAGTTAATTGACTATCACCAACTTCAGTCCAATAGAGAGGTGATCTACACTTTCTGCCATAAAGTGCTTCAAATGGTGCGGCTTTGATGCTCGTGTGGTGACTGTTATTGTAAAAGAACTCAACCAAAGGCAGATGGCTTTCCCAACTATTCCCAAAGTCAATAATGCACGCCGTAAGTATATCTTCTAAGGTTTGAATCGTGTGTTCAGTCTGACCATTTTTCTGTGGATGATAGGTCGTGCTCGTGTCCAGACATGTGCCTAATGACTTCTGCAGTGACTCCCAGAAATGTGAAGTGAATCACGCCTCGTGATTAAAGATGATCGAAAGTGGCACGCCATGTCATGACACAATCTCCTTCAAGTAGATCTATGCCAATTTATCCATTTTTTATATCTCACCAATGGCCAAGAAATATGCTAACTTGGTCAAACGATCCACTATCACCCAGATAGTATAGTTTCCAGCCTGCGAACGAGGTAACTTTGTGACGAAGTCCATGGAAATATTCTCCCATTTCCACACTGAAATCTCAGGCTGTTGAAGCAAACCTGACAGTTTCTATGCTTCGACTTTAAAGCAAGTCAAACACTTTAACACGTAAGTGGCAATTTCAGCTTTCATGTTAGGCCACCAGTAAATGACCTTCAGATCTTGGTACATCTTGTCAAATCCAAGATGTACTGAGTAACGAGACTTATGAGCTTCATCTATCACCAACTCTCGGAGATTCCCGAACAATGGAACCCAAACCCTCCCTATTCTTGGAATAAATGAGTATGTCATCAATGAAGACTATGACAAACTTGTCTAAATAGGGTTTGCAAACACAGTTCATGAGATCCATAAAGACCGTAGGAGCATTCGTCAAACTAAATGGCATGACTGTGAACTCAAAGTGCCCATATAGAGTTCTAAAAGCTGTCTTGGATATGTCTTCTTCTCGAACCCTAAGCTGATGATATCCAAACCTCAGATCAATCTTCAAATAGTAACTCGATCCTTGCAGTTGGTCCACCAGGTCATCGATACGTGGAAGAGGGTATCGATTCTTTATGGTAACCTTGTTTAACTCTCGGTAATCAATGCATATCCGGAAAGTTCCATCTTTCTTCTTCACGAATAACACAGGTGCTCCCAAGGTGAAGAGCTTGGATGTATGAAACCCTTGTCTAATAGTTCCTGTAACTGCTTCGACAATTCTTGAAGTTCGTTCGGTGCCAAACGGTATGGCGCCCGAGCAATAGGGGCAGCTCCCTGTGTCAAGTCGCCCTGAAACTCTACCTTCCTGTGTGGAGGAAGGCCAGGCAAGTCCTTGGAAAATATCTCAGGAAAATTTTTAACAATAGGAATGTCTTCCAGTCGCTTCTCCTTAGTGGTCTATTTAGTAACTAGGGATAAAATTATTGAATGCCCTTTTCTTTGACACTTCTGAGCCTTCATGATGATGCCGACCACAACACCACTCTTGTCGCCTTCCACCGTGAGTATCACTCCATTAGGCAAAGATAAATGAATGATCTTTTCACGATGAATGATTTTGCCTTGACTCTTACATAACCACAACATCAAAGCTACCGGGTGTAACAGGAATCAGATTCATATCGAATGAATGTCCAGCTAAACCTAGTTTACATCTGCTATATACCTGGGTAGCCGTTATAGTTCTATTATCAGCTATCTCTATGGTAATTTCAGAACTTAAGTCAGTAGCCACTACCGCAGGTAGATTACTATACTTATGGGATACGTAGCTTCTGTTAGCATCCAAATAAAATAAAAAAATATACCGAGGAGGAACAACTATTTCTGTCTATTGTCCTTCTTCTTGAGCCTTGGATAGTTCCTATTGAAATACATAGATTGTCCACACTCATAACATCTCTTTGTGCTTCTTGTGGCTGAGGTGACTTGGTCGGGATATTCACCCAACGGTTGTTGAAGGTATGGCCAAATTTCCTCACAACGCTCTCAAATGTTTTCATTGCACGACCCATGGCAATTATAATTGCACTTGTTGGTTATAATGCAAAGGCAGAGATGTATTGCACGGGGTCATCATAATATCTTGCTATTCGTTCCTACCTTAAACGTAATCAGCCTGAAAGATCCGATTGGATCCCACCACTAGGGAACAAACAAATTTAACATACGCCTAAACATGATAAATACCAAATGAAATGAATGTTGGAATGTTTAAACAACCAGGACTCTAAGTCTTAAGATTAACCCAATGAGCAAAGAGTACATACATATAGAGTATCACTACTCTGACGTAACTTTCGTGAAGAATACACACTTATAAATAAATTGTATTGCACGATGATAAAATGCTAGAACGAGCAATGTCTCGTAAGGACTGGAACTATTGTCATAATACAAATCCTATTAAGGCTCTAAATAGATGAAAACCTTCATACGAGTGGAGATGAATGATTGCTTCTATATCATTAGTGAAGTTTTATACGGATTGAGACTCTCGTGTCCTAAAAGTATAGAAATGAAATTTTGTACTAACTATGACCATTATCATCCAACAGGGTTCGCTAGGCTTCTCATACACGACAAATTACAATTACGTGTGCACCCCTGATGGTAATTTGCTTTGCATGATCACCCCTGATTTCTCCCATCTGACCTAACATACCTTGTCAAGTACAGAGTGTTATCAATGATAGAGGTAATATTATCATTAAACCAAAGGTCAGTTAACCAATGTTGTATGAAGGAATCAGTAAGGAAACATCACTTAGGTAAGAAACCATCAATGTACTCAGGTTAGATGGGTAAGATAGTATTATTGTAAGTAAACCCTGATAAGTTATCTCCTAATGCCTATGATAACCACTAGTCTGGCTATTTCCTGCTCCACAGGATAAGGAAGAGAAGTGGTAAGATAGTTAAAGAAAGTAAGACAGAAATAGCTCTCATTCGAGAGAGCATTCAATAGAAGGCAGAACATGCTCCCAAAGAACCATCCAAGTTAGGTAGCAATGGTAATGTATCATATTTCAAAATGTATAATGTAAAAAGGTATGGTAAATCATTAATCGTAATTAACCTTCTCGTGACTCAAAGTACTAGGAGTCACCCACGCTAATGAACATGGTGGTAATGACGAGGGATTAGGATGAACTAGCCTTTTCCCTTAGACATAGCATAAGAAGATGAACACACCATCCCTGTAGTCGAATGCTCATAGGATTATGTCAAAGCAAATAGTTCTCAAGCAAGCAAAACAAGCAAGTATAACTTAATAATCTATGTGTGTGTAACTAATGCAAATCCATCTATAGTCTAAAATGCAATGCAAATGAGATGCAAAAGTTCATTTTAGTTTGCTATAACCATCAGCTCTGATACCAATCTGTCACACCCTCAATTTCCATAAACGGGGTAACACCGTTAGGCGCGTGACATACCAGGATCTCAGCCATTAGTTACACCAAACGAAAAGACGTTTATAAGACACAAATACTCATTCATATTAAACTTTCCAAATAAGAGTTAAACAAGAAAACATAATAGAAGTTGCGGAAGCGTATTAGTTCATAATTCAAATGGTGCGACACGCACAAAACCAAATATTAAGTTGATAGCAAATGTTAATGTGTTTTGTTGACTAGACAATGATGAAATGCAATATGAGATGATTCTATCATGCACGCCTTAGGAAGCTGAAAGAAACATGCTAAGTGTCAACACAAGGTTGGTGAGTTCACAGGTTTTGATAAACATATTATAAAGTAAATAGATACAGAAACAAAGTAATATCAGTAGATAGCTAGTCTACTTAACCAGTTACTAAGTGTATGAAATTCGCAACCGGAGCTGACAATGTAAATGAACGACTCGGCTGTGAATACCAGGTCACAACAACATAAATTAGATCAATTAAACACCCGTTTGATGAACGTTGTGGTAGCGCGACTATCCCGGTGGGGTTTGTCAAACCCAGTAGATCTACTCAGAATTACCTCGCTATAATACGTACATTAATGGTTTAAGTATGAGGACTTAAGTGGTATAAAACTAGTAAATAAGTGATATTACAGTAATACTTATCAATAAAAAAAGGTTTGAACACACGTTTCTTTTACCCCTAGAAAGTAGTAAAACGGGGTTGAGAACTCACATTGAATACACACAATAGCGTAATGTAAAGAGCAAGAGATTAGGTTCCTGAATAACCTAGAATTCATTCAGTAAACAAAGAATATTTATTACTAAATATTAATATAAGAATGGTACGGCTTCACGTTCACAGTTCGGTTACAACGTCGGTTATTGGTTTTCCTTATTTACAAGTAAACCCGACCAGCATAAAGTCATGCACTCACAACTCAATCATTCTCGTATATTCTGTAAGGCCCCGTTACCGGGCACCTCACAGTTGGTCGTTCATCGCACATAAATCGCACATTTATTTAAAACATTGCAGCAGATTCATTTAACTAAAATAATTTCATATATTAAGAACTACTTTTGCAAAATAATACAACATCGTTACAAAATATCATTCATTGCATTACATCACAAAATCGTCATTTTACATCAAATGGATGCCATCCCCAAAATGCCAAATAGCTGCCCCGTGCCATCCTCAACAACTCTTACCTGCCAACTGGAAAATACATAAAAGTCAGCGTTGCTGAGTGAGTTTTAGTTTTTTATAAAATATAAATTACCTTTCACTCGTTTAAACATTTGCTATCGCACATGGTCACACATCGTACATTTCGTTCTTATCGCACATTTCATTCTTATCGCACGTTTTATTCTTTTCGTTCATATCGCACATTTTATGCATTTCGCACTTTTCGCACTTTTATTATTATCTTTCACTGAATCTAGATCCTGTAAAGCTCTACCCTCTTCATGGTACATGGCCACGAGTACTGAGGTCGAATGACAAGGATCCCATATCACACGTATGGAACAGTCACTAAGACTGACTCCCCTGTGTGTGTGAACTCTCATGAGGTAGCCAAGATTGCACGCTACATAACACATAGTTAATACCACATCGCACGTATGGAGCAGCCACCAAGACTAACTCCCACTATGTGTGAACCCTCATGAGCTAGCCAAAATCGCATGCTACATAACACACAGTTGTCCTAACAACTCATATGGAGTTGTGAACCTCTTTCCATTTTGCTTGCAAGGCTTTCATTCATTCATTAAGTTCCACTTCTTGTTATCTTATTTCTTTCGCTTCGTTAAGGTAATACTTTACGTAAATTAACATAATCGCACTACGTGAAACCATATAAATATATGTATTAAGGAACAAAACTTACATCACACATCATCATGTATCATCACACATCATCATCTAGTCATTACACATCATTGTCTAGACATCACACATCATCATCCAGCACTCCCATCTAATCGCACATCATCCATCACTAAAAGTCAACTCACATCACCCCCGAGAACATTCCAAGTCAAAGCCTATATTTTACATTTTCCTAAAATTCAGAAAATAAATTCTAAGTCTTAGGCGCATGGGCACTATGCAGGCGCACGGGCACTATGCAGGCGCACGGGCACAATGCAGGCGCGTGGCCTTCTAGGCGCATGGGAACACTTAGGCGCATGGGAAGATTTTGGGTGCAAGGGCACTATTGGGGCGCATGGGCCAACACTTAGTCATTCTGGGCAAATTCCAGGCGCATGGCCACTGTTTGGGCGCATGGGGTTTTGGGCGTATGGGAACACTTACGCCATTCTGACCGTTGGGCGCATGGGACACTATTTAGGCGCATGGCAGCCAACTCATACTATCAAACATCATATTCAATCCTAATTCATCAGTTCATCATGTTCTAAGCTTATTACTAACATTCTAAGCATCATAATATGAACATAACTACAAAACAAACCCAAACTTACACCCATCCACATACCCATTCATACATACACATACGGGTAACATACACATTTTATAAAAATGTACTTACATGTATTTCCAGTCCCAAAATTAGTTAAAACATGTAAAAGAGGGTTCTAGAACTCATCTTTGTCAAATTTTCATGTAGACTTCTTTAAACCCGGTTGCTATGAGCTCAAACACCTAGAGACCCACCAAAAATACACAACCGAACCCAAACAAACACATATAAGCAAGTAACCGAGACTGAAAATCAGTCAAGAACACTTAAAATAATGAATTCTTACATTGAATTTGAATATTTCTTCTTCTTCTCTCTAGAAACCCGAACTCTCTGCTCTTTCTCTCTTTAAAACCGAATGAAAAGGTGTTGTGCAGCCAACATGGGCGGCCATACCACCTTTTGTACCCACTTTTGATACTTTTTGGTCCTTTTGACACTTTTAACCACTCAACTTTGGGTTAGATTATATTTTCTCCTTTTATTCACGTTTATTCTTTCTTTCTTGTCTATTAAAAATATCCGGGTGTTACAAGTCCACCCTCCCTTATAGGTTTTGTCCCCAAAACCTGTTATTCCTCAAACAGATGAGGGTAATGCTGTCTCATCTCTTCTTCAGTCTCCCACGTAGACTCGGACCCCTTCTTGTGCTTCCACTGTGCACGCACAAGAGGAACCATTTTATTCCTTAACCTTTTCTCCTTACGATCAATGATAGTCACTGGTTACTCCGCATAGTTGAGCCGTTTATCAACTTCAATGTCCTCTAGTGGTACAACCATATCCTCATCAGCTAAACACTTTCGTAGATGAGATACATGGAACATCGGGTGAATTCCACTTAATTCATCTGGCAATTCAAGTCGATAGGCCATCTCTCCTACTTGTGCGACGATTCGAAAAGGTCCTATGCATCTCAGGCGTAGCTTACCTCACTTTCTAAACCGAATGATACCTTTCCAAGGTGAGACTTTTAACATAACCCTGTCACCCACCTAGAACTCAATCAGTCTACGTCTTTTATCAGCACACGACTTCTATCTATCCTTAACTGCCTTCATAAAGGCTTTGATCTTTTCCAACTTCTCAGTCGTAGCCTCGATCACCTCGATACCTCCTTGATCCTTCTGCCCAATGTCTCCACAATATACGGGCGTCCTACATCTCCTACCGTCTAGCATCTTGTATGGAGGCATACCAATACTGGCATGATAACTGTTGTTGTATGAGAATTCTGCTAATGGTAAATTATCATCCCAACTTACTCCAAAATCGATCACGCACGCTCAAAGCATATCCTCGAGTGTTTGGATCGTCCTCTCAACCTAACCATCCGTCTGAGGATGATAAGCCATGCTGATATGTAGCCTAGTCCCCATTGCATCGTGGAATCTCTTCCAAATCTTGGATGTAAACCGAGTGTCACAATCAGAACAATAGACACCGATACGCCATGACAAGCTCCAATCTCTTTGATGAATACATCCGCTAATGAGCACTCTTCGTCAAACGATCAACTATCACCCATATGGCATCATACCCTCTCGGGGTACGTGGTAACTTCATAATAAAGCCCATGGTGATGTTTTCCCACTTCCACTTGGGTATCCAACGGTTGGATTTTCCCGTACGGCTTCTGATGCTCCGCCTTCACTTGTAAACAAGTAAGGCACTTACTCACATACTCTGCTACGTC
>BJCO01365485.1:0-11866 GCA_018326465.1 Flaveria floridana
TATATATATATATATATATATATATATATATATATACAACATCGAATCAGTCACGTTACAGCTCACTGATCAGAGTGGTCGACCGTATGACCACAGAAATTATAAAACATTATAAATTATTTATATATAAAATAATTTAAAACAAAATTGAAAATATTATATGTTTTGATGTGAATTTCCAATCTCAACAAAATATGAAGATTTAAAAAACTAAAATATACAGATCGATTATGGAATACTAGTTTAATCAGAAAAATTAGATTTAAAAGGAAAGATTTAAAAAAAGGATGTGAACCGGTTTGACCACGCATTCCGGCTTGCCTGTTCTACCGGTAAATGGTCGGTTCAAATGGAAGCGGTCTAAATAGAGACAGCCGGTGCGGTCGCTGCTACAGTCGGGTTTCAAAAACACTGCAATGAAAAGAACCCTGAATTTCAGATAAAACAGTATCAAAGTAATATACACTATTCAATTTTAGACGATCACTCAAACAATAGCAAGAAACATTTGTTGGTATTTACATTTGTTTAGCTTTTACTTGTGATTTAGGAATCGTTCTAGTAATCCACTAGGTAATCCGCACATATTAATTAAACTCAAGATCGACCCCAATGCTATTATACAGTTTGGATAGAGGTTAATTAAAATTCCAAATAGCTGCTAGTACCAAAAGTTCACATGTAGAGTGTTACTTTACGCTTGTTTATCGAATCCCTGATTGAACTACGACCATAGAAATTGATGTTTGTATGAATATAGACTCATGTTTTACCACTTATATTTTACTGATTAATGATTGTACGTACGTACAAGGAAAAGGTTCTGATTCTCCCGGCCACTTTCTCATTTCATTGGATAGGATTTAATTAGTTGGACTTTTTGCTAGAAAACTTGCTTTTCATAAGCTTGAACCACACTCAATGCTTCATCCTTTGATCAGAAGGCATACAAAGGCATATGCTTATTTTGCTTGTAGATGCAAGCTCCAAATATTAAGGAAACATCCTAGCTATTAATTGAAAGTATGTGAAAGCTAGCAAGGTAACTACTTATAATTAGTAGCCGTCACACTAAGAGAAGAAAATTAGAAATACTAACTTTGGAAAACTTTAATCCAAGTCTCCTGTTTTGGGTGAAGCTGAAATTAAGGCCAACTATAAGTCTTTTATGTTTTACATGCATGTACTTAATTGATTTCCATATTTATTAACACGTTTTACTTTATATAATAAACATCTTCAACATGCTCTAGGGGTGTCATTGGTGTGTCATCAGGTGTGGAATATTGTTCATAGGATAAATTTATAAGTTTGTGTATGGTTTTATGTGTGTCGCATACCCGTCTCACATTATTGTATATAAGGGTTGCATAGTACAAAGTGAATATATGTGAGTATGAAACATACTTATTATTATTATATATACGTACATTGGGCCTGTCATGTTCTTATGGTGTGAGCTTGAGGGGAAGACATGAAAGGACTACAAAACATGGCTAAGCGCATCATGTTGAAATGTTAGTTACATATCGTAATGAAAACTTATATTATTATATTTTAACATTTTCCATTGACTAGTGATATTCTATGAAACAACTCATTTTATCTCTAATTCATGTAATCAACTACAAGAATTCCACCGATGACACGCCTAGTGACAACATGTGTCGTCCCTACAAGCAGGGATATTTTTTTTTTGTTTTTTGTGTCTGACCACGAGGATAAAAAACAACGTCGTTCACATCACCCTGCGTCAATGATAAGTCATTGGCGTATGTTTTTTTTTACTTATGACTTTTTTAGTTTATGTATAATTCACTTTATCCAATGACAAATCATCGATAAAGTTGAATTTTTATAAGTCATTACGTCGTTTTTTGGATACCTTGTAGGGACAATAAGTCGTGGGTACAAGTTTCAGCTTACATGTAACGAACCAGAACCCTATGTATTTTTCACCCTAGAATCCCTCTTTCTACATCGTCTTGGTTTTTAATCCGTTTATCAATTAAAATCAAGCATTGTAAAGGTAACATTTATGGTTGTCCAGTGTGTGTGTGTGTGTTTTTTAACAAAATCAACTTCTTCCATTTTATTTTCGTAAGTTTTCTTTATATTGGTGTTTTGTTGGATCGGCTTATTGACTAACAAGACTTTTCTAGTAATCAACAAATGAAAAATGCGGAATACAAGTCAACTGTCTTACTTATAAAACACATATGTTTTGAGTAATAATAAAGACACAAGATATTCTTTCAAAGTATTTATACTAACAAATCTAAACACAAAATAAATCACCCTACGTCTAATCTGGTTTAGAAAAACATATGTACATCGTATACAGGCAATTGACACATCAGAAATTAACACCTTTAGTACAATGTTGTTTTCAAAAGGTAGAACATTGCAGCCGCCAATGTACTTTGATACAGATATTCTTGTCTAGTGTAGCAGTTGATAAGCAGCTCATCCATTTGAGTGCTAATAATCAGTCAATCAACAGTTAATCACTTTGAAAGTGTTGATCGACAGTGATTCAACACTTGATAGAATTCTACCGTTGATATTCTTTTGAGTGCTAAAAATTTCGGGGCCCTGTGTGGTGAGTAGTAACTTGTCAGCCTTTCTCGAAAAAGGGAATTTACATCTAAGGTTAGTGGTGTATTTATTACCATGAGAAGGATAAAAACATATTGAGAACTCAGTCATATTTAAAGGACATAAAGAAGTTGATTCATGAGATAATACTGAAGAGATACAAAATGGAAGAAAAATAGATACTAATAAAATATATTCTTCTTGGTAAGACCCTGCCTGTAAAGGACGCCAATGTGTCAAATCTAATGAACGACAATGTGCCTACATACTTGTTGGCATGTTTCCTCTTTGTTCTTTATGTGTTTAAAGGCACAAATGAATTGAAGGTGTCATTGATCGAGCAGAAGTTAGGCAGATTTATGATCCTTGTGGAACAAAAATAAAGGATAGTAACTGCAAAAGTCACCAAGTCTTTGCACACTGTGGATAAGTGTAATTAAATATAGGAGGGTTATCTCCAACTCAAATAGTTAATTAGACTGGTGATGTGCCCATGGCCTTGGCCAGGTTTCATGGTGGTAATAATGATTGTTGTTTACAAAAATAATGTGTATATGGCATTGTTGTCTAGTGCTAGTGTTGTTTGTGGTGGTTGGTAAGAGTTATAACAAACTAATATTATAAATATAAATTTTAAAAGAATTCCGTTTTTATTTAAACTTTTCAAAATCATTTGAATTAGTTTATCACAACTTATTAGAAAGCATTAATGTTGTTTTCCCGATTCTTTTTAAAGGAGAGAAATAGAAGTGAATTGAATAGAAAGAGAAAAACAATAAGTTTTTTTTTTTAAGAAAAGAAATGAAAAGAATCAAAAAAAACTTTTAGTTTCGAGTGTTTTAAAAAAACAAAAATGGAAAGAAATAAAAGAAAAAAATTTAATTATTTTTCCTTCTAACTTTCCTTACAAATTTTCAAAATAAAAGGAAATGAAAATAAATGAAATGAAACACATATAATTCTTACATTTTTTTTTAATTTTCCTTGAACTTTAAAACATGAAATTTTAATATATCTTTTCGTTTCTCTTCTCAATTTTATTTCTCATCATTTCTTTTCTCTCATTAATTTTTTTATTTCTTTTTTCTTTGTTTATTAAAACTCAAGAACGCAGCGTAAAATTTTATAACGTCGTAAACTCATAAAATAAAACAAATCATTCAACCGAAGCAAATTAAGATATTAGATTTTAGATGTATATACTATATGGTTTGGTTCAATGTATTCTGAAAAGTAGGTTTAACATTTTGGTTCCCGTTAACCTTCATTTTATTTTCTACTTTTAATATATAATTAAAATATAATTTCAAAAAATATATATTTTAAAGATTATCGGGCATAATATACTCTTGGTGGAATCTTATAATTTACCACTGAAGTTAAACGAATCAACTTCTTTTTATTTTTTATCTACACCGCTCATATATTATGTTTGATTTACGTTTAAACTCGCTTCATTTTTATTAATCTTGATTTTTAATAATCTTGATTTTCTCTTATATTTTTTGTTGTCAACTTAAAGAAAATCATAATGCATGTGTGTCTTTATTATTTTTTTTTCACTATTTCAATATAAGTTCCTTAAAACCGGATTTTATTTAAAATCGATTATTTTATGGTAGTAGACTATAGGAGTGGAGTTATTGGTATTATCTGAACCAGTTTCGTATTCGTACTAGTATTATCAGAATTGGTTTCGTATCGGAACCAGTCTGGTATTATTTCAATCAACGTATCTGATTATGAACGAAAAACATCGTTTTCTCTATTGATATTATCGGAACCGGTTTCGTATTCACTTTTATAATTTTTGATAAGTCAAAGCAATAACCACCAAACTAACGCGTCATAGCGTAAATGAAAAGGACAAAACTCTCACCGCGCAGCACAAATAAAAACTAGTTATACGCATATATAAAGTATTCATGAAAATTTTTTATTAGTAAAAATTAACAAGTTTAATGTAAAACGGTCCAACGCATCAAATTATTACGGTTTGATCGGTCCGGTCTACCCATTTAACCGTTGCAGCTAAATCTATTGTTTTTCATTAACTTATATATTCTGTACAAAATTTTTAAAAAACAATCGCACCGCACCATAAACACCATGCATATTGAAGCAATTTGACATGTTGATTGACAAACTATAGTTATTTTGACGGATACATTTGAAAATGCCTTTGGCTTTTCATAGTGGCTTAGTAAAAATAATGTATATTGACCAAAACTAAAAAGAGTGAACCAGTGATGCCCAATGATCGACTCTTAACGAAAGTGAACAAGCCCCACCACGTCATCTCATCTAGGGAATTACGAGACATTCAATAGGAATTGAAAGCTAGGTACGTTGGTTCATTATTGTAGGTTCTCTTTTTCTTTTTGGCAAAGAATATTAATTTAAACATTGGAAAATACGACATTATATATGAGCTGTCTTGAACAATTAATGGTTTTAAGCCTACAATCTAAGCACTTGGAGCTTTTACGATTCCATGCTGAATAAACATGTACAAAGGCAATGGGAACTTTCATAAACCGAAATAAATCAATAATCATCCAGGGACTTAATTAATTGCACAATATATAAAAGGGCACACGGAGTGGAGCTTGGGGAAAACTTTAATAATATGAGTGTCATGCAGAGACATCAAATGTGATGAATAAATATAAATGATATAAAGTTGAATGTGTAGTGGGTTTAGGTCATTTCAACCTATTAAGATTAAAATAGACTTAAATGATTTAGGTATTAGGTATTAGTTTAAAAGGGTCAAAATAATTTGCGCATTTATGTATTTAATAAAATAAGATTTTAAGTTGTCACTTGTCATAATATTAGACATCATAAGCTTAATTTTTCCGCCTCTCTGACATGTAAAATATTTACATTAACTACTAATTATATTATATATTTAATTTTTTAGATTAAAATAGTTTTTAATAAATTAAGAAGAGTTCTCTTTATAAATGTAATATCTAATGAAACAATCTTTTGTATTACATTTTTTAAAATATCAAAGTTTTTTAAAAATATAAAATATTTAAAATCAAGGTTTTTTAGAAAATAATTTTTTAAAGAACCATAAAAATATTAAAATTCAAAGTTACAATAAGAAATTCTTAGAAAATGACATTTTAAAAACGTTTTAATTAGAATGAATTTTTTTTAAAATTTCTTAGATAACAAATATTTTTAAATAAAAGTTCAAAGAAAATAATATAATTGTTTTATCACTTATAATCCTTACTTATACGTAATTTTAATCATATCATATTTTTAAATATCATTTTATAATTAATAATTTTATTACTAATTATTAATATTTTATTTATTCAGCCCGTGTAATACACGAGATACTAACCTAGTACTTAATATACTTAAAAACATCCTTCTTTAAGTTTAAACTAGTCAAAATACAATAATTTATAATATATACATAGTTTTGTAGGGCCAACCTGCAAATTTGTTTCACAACCTGATTTTTTAACACAGCTCTCACAGTTTATGGATCAGAAGAAGGCATAAAATGGAGAAAACGATGATGATTTGGATGAAGGGACGAATAGTGTACTGGATCACTAGTTTATGTTTGCTTTTGATAATTTTATGTTTGAGTTAACAATATAATTTAAATACTTAATGTTTATGCACTTTGTAGTATTTTGTAGTGCATTTATGTTTTCTGGGGAATTGGTGTATTTTTGTATGTGTATGTTTGGATTGTGAAAACCGAAAATAACGGAAATACTAAGAAATATATATATATAAACTGTGACAGAGACCTATAGCGGCAACTTGGGTTGCCCGTTAATACCCTTAACCGGAATTTTTGGCAGTTAACTGGAGTGTTGAAGCTCTTTAGAGGTGACTTAGTCACCGTTGTTGGATCTATTCGCAGAGACGATGAATCTTTAGTAATGAACCTTTTGCGGTGATTTAATGTCGGAAACAGGTTGCCGACTTGCCGCTAATAGTATTAGTGGAGATAAACAGGATCTTTTGCGGCGATTTGTGTTGCCGCAATAGTCAGATTCTTTGCAGTTGATTGTGTGTTGCATGTTCCTTAGGTACAAAGCATTTGAGCTATATATTTTTATACACCTTTCCTAACATACGTATCTTAATACTGATATATAGTGACATATGTGTAATGTTCTATACACAATTCTTAGCGGACTCCGAATCTAAAGCATCTAATAAAGCAAGAGTTTTTTTGCCATTTGTCATTATTTTAACCCATATTTTTTCCACTTATCCTTTTTCTAGACATCTACACACTAATTTTCTCTTCAAAATGGTATTGTAGCAAATTTTTCTCTTTTATTATAAATGAATTTTATTAATCATTATATTTCTTTCTCTTATCTAGATTTTTTAAAAATCAAACTATCTTTTTTAAAAATAGATTTACTAAGGAAATTAAAAAATAACATCTTTTAGTTAAAACCGAAATAGTAAAACAACAAAAAAAATTATATAATATGAAATTTTCTAAAACACTAAACTTTTTTTAAACAAAATATTTTAACTCATTTTGTTTTAAAAAATTATAAAAAGGTAATTCTAAAAAAACAGTCTTATTAAACAACCAGAATAATTATAAACCAGAGTTTTAAAAAACTAAATTTATATAAAAAATATTTTTTTATAAAAAATCTTAAAACAATGTTTAAAAATAAACTATTTAAATAAAAGGGTTTAAAATGGTATAATTATTTTATTTCTTCAACTATTATGTATATATAATTTTAATTATATTTTGTATTAAAATATTATATTGTAACTATTTGTAACGCCTCGAATGTCTAAGCAAGCAACTTAGTAATTATGGATTAAGTTGGGATTATAAAAAAGGGGAAAAAATTATTATTAAAATGGATTATAGTCCAATTAAATCCATGGGCTAAGTGTCAAGTGTATTTAAAGGCCCATAATCAGCCCTTAAACAACCCTCATCAGCCACATTTTCCAACACATGCAACACAAGTAACAAGCCCTAGAGAGAGAGTAGAGAGAGAAAGTGAAGATTTTGAGGATTTGAAGCTTGGTTGCTTTGAAGATTGAAGATCTGGTGTTGGTGCACGAAAGTAGCAAGGAAAGAGCAAGAAATCAAGATAAGAATCATCCTCCAAACATCTATTTAAAACAGATCAAGATTTCTAGGGTTTTGGGTTCAAAAGTTTTAAAGAATCACATAAAGATCATATTTTTACGTATGCAACATGTAAAAAGGTTAGATATGGTTGTATAGATGATAAACCAAGGTTTTGGACGTAAAAAGCTAAGATTTTGGGTTAAAAACGGGCTGGTTCGTTATTTTTATGCGTCCAGCGAAACTGTGAGCCTGATCAGCGAAACTAGAGGTTTTTCCAGTGAAACTAGAGGTTCTTCCAGCGAAACTAAGAGAGTTTCAGCAAAACTATAGTTTTACTAGTAATTTCGCTAGTGCCCAGGTTGACCAGTAGAACTTGCGAACCTAGAAAATTCCAACGGAAGTTGGGCGCACCTGGCAGCAAATTTGCCGTGCGAAGCTCTGGGCGAAATTGCCAGCGAAACTGCCAGCGAAACTGCCAGCGAACTGCCAGCGAAACTGCCAGCGAAACTGCTAGCAAAACTGTCAGTGAAACTGGTAGTGAAATTGCATAGAAATGACCTATTAGAATGTTAACTTATGTGCAGGTTGTGTAGTGCGAATCTAGCTTAGGAAACTTAGACGATAAACCATTTACTTTGATCAGGTGAGTTCAAGATCCCCCTTATTTACAAGTTTTTCCATGTTCTAGAACCCCGCTATTAGGGGCTGCCGCCCCCGAACCCCCGCTGTCCCGCGGAGGGTCGGTTATATAGTTTATTTCTCATTGTTGATGAAATGTGAATGCATAAACTAAGAGATTATTTCTTATCATGTAAAGTATATGTATAACTAAAAATGTAAGTGAAACTTAAAGAAATGTTATTGGGCTCATAATGTGTACCTTGGTAAAGTAAAGCCTTGCAAGCTAGAGGAGGGTTGCATTTGTTGTGCCCTCATGACAGTAAGGCCTGGATTGGCATGTTAGAAGAGTAACGGCTCGAGCAGGCAGGTCAGTAAGGCATGGATTGGCATGACAATAATGGCCTGTTTGGGTACGACAATAAGGCCTGAATTGGCATGTCGGTAAAGTCCGGTGTTTATCATAAGCACCGATAGTGACTGGAAATTGACGGGTAAAGAAGAGTAATAGTTAATAATTAAGCGAAAGTCTTAATGATAAAGTATTGATAAAACGATAATCTGTGTATACTAAGGTTCTGTTATGTGATGATTACTTTCGAAGGATAAAGCTAATATATCTTACTAAAAAGTTATTTAATGAAGTAAACCTAAAATTTATTTAGCGAAGCTGACTTTTGTATGCATATTAGTCTGACAGGTGAGCTGTAAGGCTTAGAGGGATGGGAGCATGGATCTAAAGCTTCTTAAAAACCGAAGACTGGCATCCCTGATTCAGAAGATTGTTAAATACCCCTTTTAAAATTTGTTTGATGTACTTAAGACAATGTTAACAAATTTATTTTAATTATGTCATGACGAATTTGATTTAAAGAAATTTCCGCTGCAATATTTACTTACGTAGATGTTTTAAATTGATGTCATACTGTGAACGACCAACTGTGGAGCTTCCTGTGATCAAGGGTCTTACACTATTCGTGTTTATTACTAATTATAATACATTTAATGAATGAGTTTTTAGTCTATCGATTGATCTATCTATCTATCTAAAAAACTAAAATAAACGTGATACGATTGTAAAACTCATCATACTAATTTTCTCATTTCTCTTTATTATTAATAATAATATTGAATACTAATAATATTACTCATATCATTTTTAAATTAAAAAATATATAACTTAATAAATTAAAAACCTATATTTTTATTAAAAGCACACTTTTTAAAAACAATAGTTTTATAAAATATGGAATACAACGAACTATTTTTTTATTCATTTTTCTTAAAATAAAATATATAAAAATCACAGTTATTTTATAAAACAAAAGTTTAAGAAAAGTGCATTATTGTTTGTTTACTTAAAATAGCTATTTATACGTAATTATAATCATATTTTATCTTCAAGCATTATTTTGTAATGCATATATTTTTATTACTAATTATTTAATATTTTATTTATTCAGTTCGTATAACATACAAGACTAACCTAGTGTAAGTATGTATGTAACAAGTATGATTGAAGCCTGAAGGATGAAGAATCAAATAATTAGAAAGGGTTTCCATGCATCTAAATGGCATAAAGTGGCCTTCCTTTTTTAAGGTAAATTGCAAACAAAGAGTATGAAAACTACTTTTATTAAGGATTTAGATTCTTTAGTTTATTGGATAGGATATAACCTCGATTAAAAGTTTTAAAAACAAATCGCTAGCTTCAACATCACTCACTTTGCTTGTTCTAGTGAATATATAGTAAGAATATATGATTCGATAGTGACATTTTAAGTGTTACTAAAAACAAAATCTTAAACATATTACGGTTTGGTGTAGAGTGAAATCTAATGTAAGCTTTATACGGTCTTCGTTAAGTGGAAATATGGCCAAATTAAAGATCCTAATATCAAAAGAATAAAATTTTCAAAGAAAGAAAACATTAATTGGTTTTTAATTATTTTGAGTTGTAATTGTGGGTAGCGAACTAAAAATATTTTTTTCCTAATGTAATAAATATTGAGAAAAACTATAGAACTTAATTTTTAATTAAATACTAAAGAATATTTTAAGACCAGTCACTCGGGTAAACCCATTGCCGCAAGTCCATTCATGCACGTGAACACAAATAACGCTGATTACCTTGCCCGCCCATCATTTCAAGGAAAACTCACCACCCAAAGTGCCACTATAATAAATTTTCTGACCCACTTAAAACATATTGCATTAAATGAAACTTGAACACGTAACCTTCACATGGGTGACTGCTTTTAAAGCAATTGATCTAGAACTCATTAGGTATAGAACTTGATTACTTGACATTAATAAGTTGTTATATGAAGGTAAAGTGTTTTATTTTCTTCAATATCTAATTATAAGATATAAATGTGTTTATATATATATATATATATATATATATATATATATATATATATATACACTAGTAAGGGACCCGCACGGTGCGGCGGCGATGATATTTTACAACACGGTAGTCGTTTTCCTTCAATTTATTAATCCTCTTGTTATATATTGTATTTTATGTTTATTAGTTTTATTATTCATAGCATCAGTGTAGTCTATCAATATCGTGAGTATTAAAGAATTAAATTAAATAACAACGATTAAACAAAAGATAATCAAATATTAGTCATAAACATTTTAATTTTAAAATAAAATCCAACCACACAACTATGAAAATATAAGTCATAAACATAGCATATGCAGAAGTTCATGTACTTGTAATTTTGAGTGAGTTTAAACATAAATTTTATAACTCATATCACTATTAATGCAACTTGTAATAAGGGGCTTTGTAAAACTTATGGTATAGATATTTTTGGCTTTGAACCTACTGTTTCATTAAATCATGCCAAAAAAACTATATATATGCATCTAGCATTAAAAAGATGTACTTACATGTTCTAATGGTAGGAGTATAATTAAACCTTCATATTGAGAAAATGAAACAAAACATTGAGTGCTTTTGTTGTAGGTAAAATCCTAATCAACGAAAATAAAACAAAACATTGACTGCTTTTGTTGTAGGTAAAATCCTAATCAACGAAACTACATCCGTTACGTAAATTAGGAAATTTCTGATGGTAGTAAAATGAATACCAACTGAGCTGCAATATAAGTAAATCCCCAAATCACACAAAAAGGGATCATACACAAAAGAAAAAAAACATTAAGAATTATCAAAAACACCATCGGTTTTAATATTTATGAATGATTTAACTATCTAGATGAGCCAAAAAAATCATTTATCAATAATTAAAATCAATTCATGTTAGTCAACATTTTAGAAACAGAATGATACTTGTATGATCAAATCACATGCCCTATTCAATATTTGAGTACAACATCATATATAGGAAAAAAACCATACATCTGATCGTAGACTGTTGGAATAAGTTTAGCATGTGTAAATAAGTATTAATTATGTATAATTAAGACTAGATATCCCGTGTATTAGTATGTTAGTTAATATGGGTCGAATGGGTCAATGTGAATAAACCCGGGCCATTAGACAGTTATTTGGCGGGACATAAACCGTCATTAACC
>BJCO01365486.1:0-14808 GCA_018326465.1 Flaveria floridana
ACCTAGGTTGACTTGGGACGAGATAATTAGGCGAGATATGGTAGACTTGCACCTCTCTGAGCACATGATTGAGGATAGGATTGCGTGGAGGCGTAGAATTAAAATTAAAGACTTTTAGCGAGATCTGTGGATAGGAAGGGTAGACGTACACTTGTTGCGGGACCCCTGTTTTCCTCATTCTGCCCTTATACGCGATTCTTGCCGCTTATTTAATGTACGCACGTCCTAAGTATTTATGTGTTTGATACATGTGTGTTGTATGCCGAATATTATGATTGCTATTGTTATTGATCTCGTTAGTGAGTCGGGGTCTCTTCGGAAGCGGTCTCTCTATCTCTCAAGATAGAGGAAAAAATAGCTACCATCTACCCCTCCAAGACCCTATACTTGAGTGGGATTTACTGGGTATGTTTGTTTTTTTGTTTGCTTATTATTAATGCGTAATTCCAATCATATCATGTATTAGTATATCATTTTATAATTAATAATTTTTATTTTATTTAATATTTTGTTTATTCAACCCGTGTAATATACGGGTTTACTAAAGCTAGTATATAATAAAATGTAAAAAAAATATATAATTATTAACTTTAGTAAATCTGTGTATTGCATAAATTGAATAACTAAAATATTAAATATGATAAAAATTATCAATTATAAAATAATATTTTGAGACAAGATATGATTAAAATTACATATAATTACAATAAATTAATAAAACAAAGATATCAACTTTTTATGTTTTTTCTAAAAATAAAAATTAAATATTTTGTTTCAAAACAAGCCCTTTAAAAATGTATTTTTTAAAAATATACTTATTATTCAAAATTTTAATTATTTCAGGTTTATAAAAATTTACTTTTAAAACCAATAATTTTAAAATATTTTGTATTTTTAAAATAAGCTTGATGTTTTAGAAAGATCACTTATTTTATAAAAATTTATTATCATAGAAATAACATTACTGAAATAATCTCTTCCTTAATTTATTAATATATTGATTTTAATTTAAAAATAACTTAAACAATATTATTAGTAACTAATGTTATTATTTAATATGAGAAAGAAACAGAAAACTTTTAATGAGGAGTAATATATTGCTCTCACGTGTCCCTTTAGTTACTCTTTTATTAGAGTATATATATTTTACTTCTATAATTCTATTAATTAAAAACTTAGATATTTTTACCAATTATTTATTTGGATAAGTTTATATTAAAAAGTATTTAATATAAAAAATCTAAGAATGATTGTGGTCTTGACACGTGTTCAATTTTTTTAAAAGTATGACATTTTGGTCATTATGTCAAATACATCATCTCATTGTATCTTGTATGTTAATTGTGTCAAAGATCAGTTAATTGTGTCATATATTTTACGTTATTTATTATATGTATTTATTATTGTTTTTTAACGTCTTAGATCATTTGTGTTATATTTGTCATTATTTCTATATAATATAAACTTGTTACCTATTATTGTATTTTATAATTAAAGTAGCCAATAATATACTTTCACAAATGTATTTTTTAAAACTCTTAGTGTTGAACATAAACAATATTTTTTTTGTCAATGTTTTTTATAGATTATATAAACTTGTTGTTATCATCATTGTGTTTTACAATTACTATTATACAATGATATTATTTCACCAATGTATTTTTCAAAATCTATAGTGTTCAAGATAATATAATTATGATAAATAATACAATAAGACATATTGTGTTATTTTGTCATTGCTTTTAATGTATTAAATTAATTAGTTGTTAAGTTATTACAGTGATTTACATATTAGAGATACACAACAATGTTATTCTACCATTATATTTTTTTAAATTTATTATTTTAGAAAAAACTCAATAGTATTAAATACAATAATTAGTGAAAAGACATAATGAACTATACTAAAACCATAATAATAAGATATAAACTTAAAAAATAGAATAGTTTATCTTTTTACATAACTGTAACATCCGGTAATTTTCCGTTACCAAACTCCGTTAGTCCCATTAGGTCTTGCATACACGTGTCGTGAGCACACACTAGTTGTCGTTGAACGTTGGTGACTTAATAACATCTAACAATGATAATCAGATAATAACTTAATTGATAATGTTGGTTATTAATTTGTAGTTATGTGATTTATAAAGTTTAAGTATTATTTGTGAATTTTACTTGATAATGTGACTACATGTAATATATATTTCATGTGTTTTATGATTAATTGAGAATGTATGTGATGATTATTATTATTTAATAATGTTTGTATTTTGTAGTCAAAACATTTTAAAAAGTATTAAAAAGATTAGTTTTTATAAAATATAAACAATAGGGGTTTAAATGGTAATTATACTAAATTTAAGTTAGAAGAAAATCACAACCCTAGCCCCCACCCCCTTTTGGCCGCGGCACCTCCTAAACACACACACACACCTTGCGAATTTTGATCAAGAAACATCAAGAATCATCAAATTCTAGAGGCAATCAAGCATTACAAGTGATTAACAAGTGCTAATCATCATCTTTACACACCTAGAGGTTAGATTTTATTGTTTTTTCATGGTTTTTGGGTGTTAGCCGAAACCCAAGTTTGAATGGGTGCTAGATGTCGAATTTTGTGTTGTTTGATGATTGTATGATGTTACAAGAAATTCATGGTTTTGATGCGTTTTTCATACCTTACTAATAATAGTAATTTTTGTGCATGGAATTGATGAATTGATGATGGATTGATGATGTAATGATGTTAGTGATGTTGCATGAGTGTCAATCTATGTAGATGATGCAAGAAAACCATGATTTATGTAGTCTAATTCATACATTGCGAAAAGTGGAAACTTTTATTTATGAAGATTGTATTTGGATGAATTATAAGTGGTTGATGGATGCTTATGATTGCTTTAAACTAGATAGGGTATTTTGATGAATTTGTATTGAAATTGATGGAAGAATTGATCATGGGATATTACTTTTCTAAAAAGGAAACTTTAATTTGGAAGATCATTGGATATTATGAGTTAGACATGTTTATGATACTAGGATCATGTTAGAATATTTATTGATGATGTCTAATGTGTTGGATTGTGTTAATTGGATGGTTGATGAACTATTTGGAAAAATCTAGGTTTATTGAAAAATGTGCAAAAACACAAGTATGATATTTTATACCAATTATGTGTATGATGAATGATGATCTTGATGAGACTTAAGATGTACAACATGGTTATGTGGTTAGCTTGTGTGATGACCTATGAAATCATGATTTATAATGTGATACTACTTGTGGCTAAACAAGTCAACTTAACATGTCACCAACGGGTCAAACGGGTCAACTATGTCTAATGTGTCTTGTTTTCCAAAACCTTGTGTCAAAGTGTTTATAGAGCACTTAGGGTTGTTAAAGATTCTATGTACACGTACTTATATACTTGTGTGTTCTACGTAACCTCTGAAGGTTGTCTTTCCGCTCACTGTTAGCTTTTATTATCGTTCGTTTGCGCACTAGGTGAGTTCGTGCCCTACTATTTTCACTTACTTCCTTTTGGGGGAGATAGTATACTGTTTTTTTCATAAATGCTTTACATTGATAAGTTGTGTTAGTATAACATAATATAGCATACCATTAAAGGCCTCACACTTTTGGATCGTTAATATTTGTAACTAGCGGGATATGCTGGGTAGTACTACTGGGCCTGACAGGCCCCACCTGTGCCACTCCAGGTTAAACAGGTGTAATATTATCCTAAATACAAACATCATCACAACTTGGTAGATTTTGATAGGAGGCAAACAAACGAAACACATGTCATCTTCGATCGTGAAATCATTATACTTACTATTTGTGAAACTAGACTAGCTATCTGTTTCAGCACATTACTTATGTTTATTTAACTGTTATTGTTTATGTTAAACGCAAATACTTAAACTCACCATCCATTGTGTTGACTCTTTTAGTATGTTATTCTTAGGTCGAGGTTGACTGCATCCATAGGAGCACGCACGAGTCTTATACTTATTCTTAAAACTGATAACATTAGTATTTTGAATTGTTTACTTTAGTTACTTTATGGTTTGGCACGCGTTTTGCCAATTTACATTTTCAGTATTTTGAGTTTAACTTATTTATAAAACGCTTCAGCAAATGTTTTAAAGTTACAAACTCTGATTCATTTTATACGTTACATATAGTGTCGTTCTGAGTGACTAAAGACTGAGATCCTGGTTTGTTCACACGCCTCGCGGTAAAACCCCGCATGTGGATTTTGAAGGTGTGACAATAACAATACTGTACTATTTTATAAAATAAAAAACAGTCGTTTTTATGATGTATTTTTTATAAAAAGATAATGTCGTACATAAAATTTATGAACGATTAAAAAGGGGAACTTGCAGAAAATTAACAAAAGTGACTATTATTAAAAATGCTCATCTAACAAAATTTTTTTCTACAATTTGATCTCAACCATTAATTATGATATTTTAATGGTTAATATTACTTTTTACATTTTTTTATGTTAAATGACTTTTTATTTAAACTTTTCCCAACTTATTTTATCTATTACCGTTTCCTAGCAGTGGTGATTTTCAAATATAGTGGATGGTTAGGAGTGCTTATTTTTATCAAAACTTTTTAACTTTTGAAAAGTTAAAAAGTCATTTTATAATATTTTGCAATGTGATTACTGTGAGCGAATAGTTAATAAGTCAGTTCATACTAACTTATTAACTTATTGGAAAAGTTAATAAGTCAATGAGCTACTTTTTAATAGCAATCCCAAACATGTCCATAAACCCGTTTGTGGTTTTCATACACCTACTCACAGTTTACGATTTCTAAAGAAAATAAAATCTTTATTATAGATTGGTTTATTGAATAACAAACAACTTTTTGACAAAACCATAGACCGGAAGGATTTTCGTCAAAAACCTACAAATTAATACCCAAGTTATGATTGCGGAACTTATGGGTTGCCTCATAATAACCGGACAGATTATCAGACCGACCATTTTTCGGTCTACTAGTTAAGACGATTTAACCAGTTCCAAAAACCCAATGATGTATAGAGAACTTAAAAAACTAATTAATAATATACAAACACCTATAAGTAATTTTAAATCAAAGCATAAAACTATTATATTTATGTTATGGATTTACAAATAGGGGTATATAAATGTCTAAAAGAAGAAAAAAAAAAGAAAGAATTTGAAAGCGCTCAAACCACCTGGTCTAGTTCACCGGTGCAACCGGTCCAGACTGATTTAAACGGATACGGTTCAACTAGGCTTTAACCAGACAGGTTGTATACCCAATTTCCGATTTGACTAACGAAAAAAGGGTTGACTTCAAAAGTTTCTAACAAAACTAGGGTTGACCCCAATTCAGAGCCCCCCAATCCCCCCTTCCCTTGGGGCAGTTCTTCATTTTAGCAAACTGATAACTAATTAGATAAGTTTTAAATGCGTGTGCAATTGTTGAAAGTGAAAGGATTGTAAACGTATTAATATATAAAAAGCTATAGATTATGGAATCTGAGCTTGTTTATTCAACTTTCGTAACTAACTAATCATGCCTACCGGGCATTTAAAAGTTGCGAGTGTTAAGCTGACCAGAAGCATTAGCTGCATAAGCGATGCGCTTTACAAATCTGGCACTTTTTGATGCGGCCAACCAAATCATCCAGATGAACCCGATCCAGCCTGATCCACAATATAAATTTAGTACTCAACATCACGTTATACTTTTTATTAAAAAACCAAATGCCTATAGTGCACAATTACAAAAAAAACAGATTATTATCTAAATAATATACATTTTATAATCATATCTAACATAATCATGAAAAGAAGACGGTCTCATTAAATTTTAACATAATGTAAAAACAAAGTTCAGGGACTTCACCGCATAAAGAAATGCATGCCCATATGCATTTTCTGGATTTTTCCAATTAACTATGTGTAATCCAAATCGACCAGTCCAACCCTCTATGTTTTGTCAAAGTACCAATTGAGAATCAACAAATGTCAATTGTCGCACCTCTCTCTTTATACACACACGCACACACATGTGTGTGTGTGTGAAGGGAGAGAGACACACCAGAAAACAACAAATTATATATGTGTGTGTGTGAAGGGAGAGAGAGACGCACCAGAAAACAACAAATTATGTGTTGTGCTTCAATTTGTATATGGATCAGTTTTACATTAATGTGCCTCAGTTAATTGTGGACATGCTAGTAGTTTTGTATTATTGTGCATCAATTTTTTTGGTTGTGTGTCAGTTTTATATTTGCTCTACATCAGTTTTGCATCAATGTGTTCATCCGTTTTATCACATGTAAAACGTAGGTAAAACACTAGATTTGCAAAGTGATATCTCAATCATACCGTATATGATTGATGCGATTCAAAAGCATGGAAAGTAATTCATGAAGCTCTTTTTGTGCAGGCTACAACTATCAATGCGTGGAATGACTGGAAAAGAAGTAAATTGATTATACACACCTGCAGTGACTAAAGCCGCTATGATTGATGAGATGGTTACGGTGAATGTAACAAACGCAGTGACGAACAACAAGCCAAGGTACATTGTTGTCATACAAGCAAAGAAAAGAGCTAAGAAGCCTCCAACTGCCGCCAAAGAGATGAGAAGAGAGATCACAATTGCATTCACAGTGGCTGCAACAAACACCACCATAAACACCAGCATCCCTGTCAACGCTAAAAGAGTCACTATCCCAGCCTGCACCAGTTTTCATAGAGCAGTAAGCAGATATCAGATAAAATTCATAAATGCGTAAAAAAATAAAATGCACAATTAAACATGCCAACAAAACATCTGGCTTTCAGAGTAGAAGAGACTAATTAGATTCTTACTTTGATGTACAATATTTGACAACTGATAATGAAAAGATAATTAATAGTTTTCCTCATATGGTGCGGATGTGAGAGAGAGAGAGAGAGAGAGAGAGGGCGTGGAATGAAAATTGGAGAGACAAAAGAGGGATGCAAGTCCAGTTTGGAAAAAAATTAATTTCTATTAATTGACGAGGAATGTTTTTATCGGCCCAAACTAATTAATGGTTCATTCCATTATAGTGTTACCAACCACACTTATCGTTACCTTTCCTATTCCCTGGCACCTGAAACACCAAAAGTCCAAAATCAAACACACCCTTACTTATTATTGGATAATGAACAAGTCCTGAACTGATAGTCCTAAATAGAGAGACTAATACTAGTCCCAATCTATTATAATAGTTATAGAATTTACCAATGATGGTTATTCCACATACAACACAACCACACAAGCATGTTCTTCAGAACCTTAAAACATGTATTTAGTATGTTTTGCACCAAAATTATAGAACAGAAGGTGTAAAAGAATCATTAGATGATGAATTCCTCTATAGTGCCAGGTACTTAGGATCATACATAATACTAGCTTCGATCACTCCTCACTCATGCAAAACAATTATCCAAAACGACAAGCTGAAATCACTACCAGGAATAAGAAAAAAAAAAACAGAGTGCAGCATCCTCTACAAGCAACTACGCTCCTCAATGTGACTACATAATTTCATTGCTCAAGGAAGATATGTAAGCAACACCTAATCATGGAACATAAGCAAGACATTATAGAAGTTCTAAGGGAGGTCTTTTGCTCTGATTTATGCCAATTCTAATAATCTAGGATTTATAACTATTTGCCAGTAATTTAGATGTCTGCCTAGTTAGTCTTAAAAGTGTAGATGTGTTACATGCGTAAGAAGATTAATATTCTTCTAACCCAGATCTGTGGGTAAGAAATTACCCAAGTCAAGCCCATGACATGTAACTTTTCCTCCATACTCTAGTCAAACACAAATCTGTGCTGCCACACTGGACATGTCTCTACTTTATACAATTCAATTTAGTTCCTAATCAAATCGATTTTCCTTTTCTTGCATAAAAAAAGATATCAACTGGTCCACCTAATTTATGTGGTGTCATCTCTCTATACGCGGTATTATTATTCTTTCTTTCAAGGATGAGTTTTCACAGAATAGGTAACTGCAATCACGCTCAAGGCAATGGTCCTGTCTATTTGTTTCCTGTTATTTCCCATGTACAATTAGCTGAAATACTTCTGGGATGTTACAACTATCCAAGTTTGTAATTCTCAGAAAATCCACTCCTCTAGCATACTTTTTTAGCTTTGGTAATTGATGGGGAGGAAAGCTGCGTACGATTCTTTTCCTTGAAATTTTCTGGGTTTCCAAGGTCTGTACGACCCAGAAAGCTGAAAGTTTTAGCATTTTATGGCCTATGATCGACTCTAAACTTATCCATGATCCCCAGGCTATGACCCTATGTATTAACAGCATGGTAACATTACTCATACAAAACTTGTGCAAATGACAATTTGATGTTAGTGGTGGTGACTCTTTGTGTGTGGATATATATTCATCTATATAAGTGTATCAGCCAGCCTATTCAAGGATATAACCTACCATCCATTTATCAGAGAGCATCAACGACATTCATAATTGACGCTAAGCACTTTTTGTGAAGCAAGATCATGTCCGTACAAATTAAACCTCAGATTGATGATTATAGATGACCTGGCAAAGTCAAAGGTTATAAGCATTACCAAGTGACTTCTTCCTAGGCCCCTAATGACAGAATCTTGATTTCCTTCTAAAGTAATAACAGTGGAAGAACTAAACACCCATTCAAATCCATTTAAGTGAAAAAGAAGTTTTCATCCTAAACTTAGCGCGATCTTTTTGGTGCCTTCAGATACGCCAAATCCTACTTTAACCATCATTTGTCAATATCAACTCCCAAATAGAACGTGTCGCATCTATCTCACTATCTCAAACATAATGAATGAGGAGATAAAACAAAAATATATATAGATAATAATCAATGCTATCTAATAATTATCATTGCATTCAATGAAGAGATCTTAATATGTCATGTAGCCACTACATTCATTCCAATCCAAAATTTTGATGTCACTTCCAATATCAATCCAATCGTCAAATTTAACCATCTATGATATCTTTTCAATGAATTCACTACCAGCAAACCAATGACCTCAAGGATATCAGTTTCAATGAAATTACTACTAGCAAACCAATGACCTCAAGGATATCAGTTTTCCATCACCACCGAACCAAAATCATTTCAAACAAGAACAAACATGTTTGTCTTTATCAAACACCTACTGTGAAATTAAAATCTAGAATCAAGGTAATTCTGAACTCTGAGCTATAAATTATCAAATCGCACATAAATCAATGACGAAAGCGAATTCAAAAACATATCAACCAAAACTAGAACGCCTTATAAACATCTCAAAATCTAAGAACATCATCAACGGAGCCAAACACCAATCCCAATCGTGCGATCCATAGAGCACAAAACTTCGCATCACATACCAAAACAAAATCAAACCAAAAACATCCGAATCCAACACACAATCGAACTATGAACGCCAAATCAAACGAATACTCACAGCAACCACCAGAAGCGCACGCAGAGGACTACCACGAGTCCAAACAACAACCTCACGCCTCGTGTTCAGAGTCGCCTTCCGAAACACCGGAGCCACCTCCACAAACGATCGCTTAACCCTCGTCCCCATCGGAACACCTGAACTCTGATCCAAAATCGATTCCATCAGGTGTACGGACACACCGTACAGCGTTACATCTTCTCCCAATTCGTTCACACGTTTTTCGTTAGGTCTAGGGCTAGAGGTTTGTTCGTTTTCTTCCGGTGGTAATACGCCGCCGTGGGGCTTCTCCGCACCACCGTTCATCACCGCCATTTTGTTGATTTTCCGGTGGTGATAATTTGGTGAACAAGATTTTAAATTGGGTGAGGGTGAATGGGGGTTTTCTGGCCGTTGGATTTGAGGGTTGATGGGGGTGTGTGGTGATCTGACGGTTGGAGGTTGTTGAGACCCATGAAAGTAGTCATAGGGACTGGAGGAGTAGGGATGTGGGTGATTGACCACTTGTGTAGGTGTATAGAGATTATGATCCTTAGATCGAGACCTTCATTGAAAAATTCACGGTAAACATTAAACAAATATACAATAATCCTTAGTGCAAATAGTTGATATGTTTTATGTTTTAGTTTCACTCGGGTCACAAAAATAGAGTCTAGTTAAATCAAGAGGTTTTCTCATTTAAGGTTGTTTTTTTTTCTAAAAATGATCTTAGGTTCAAGACCTGATAAGGATGGATTGATGTACACGTTTTTACTTTAGAAATGTGTCAGCTTAGTGCTTAAGTAACCGTACTTGAGTAATGAAAATGATTAGTTGGGTCAATGACGATTCAAATAATCATTCAAAGAAAAAAAGGAAAACAAATATGCAAATAATTAAAATGTTAAACATAGTTAGGGTTGTTCAAACCGCTCGACGCTCGACGCTCGCTCGACGTTCGTTCGGAATTTGCTCGAAAAATGCTCGTTCGAATTTTTGCTCGGTTGTAAACGAGCTGATCGGCTCGGATCGGTTTGTAAACGAGCAAAGCACGAGCAAAGGTCCGCTTGGTTCGGTTCGGTTCGGATCGAATTAATATGTATATATAGTTAATACGTAGTGCTCTAGTAGATTTGACCAATTATATACAAATATATAATTACATTTATGCATACTTGATCAATCAACCTAATCAAGAATTCTACATTTAATATAAAAGTGAAATCCTAAGCCGTTAAAAGATATTTTTTCAATCATCTCACTCTCACCGTCACTGTTATTTGCAATATGTTCTTCGCCTTATTGGCTACAGACGCTAGATTCATTGTCAGCCACAACATGTTATCATCCATAAAAGTATTATGTAATGAAATGTGGTTGATTTTTAAGTTATTAAACCTTCTTTGCTGCAGTATAAATTGTATGAAACACAAGATAGTTGGGCTGTATAGATTGTTCGCCGCTCGTTTGCGCTCGCTCGACGTTCGCTCGAAAATTTAACGCTCGAAAAATGTTCGTTCAATTTTCCGCTCGGTTGTAAACGAGCCGATCGGCTCGGTTCGGTTTGAAAACGAGCCAAGCACGAGCAAAGGTCCGCTCGGTTCGGCTCGGCTAGTGAACAGTCCTAAACATAGTTGTCAATGCAGACTCATGGTGATCCTTCAATAAAAAGTAAAGTTTTTTTTAAGTGATATATGTAGTTTCAGGATATCATCTTTAGAGATTGTAGGTATGTTTATGACTGTTTTGTGCTGATTGAGATTGTTTTAAGTAGATTTTATGCTTTGTTTAGAGTTAGTCTAATTGTTTCAAAGCTATTTAGACATTTTTTTTATTGAAATTTAGCTTGAAAATAAATCCAAGCGTTTGAAATGAAGCATTCAAAGCAAGACGAAAAGGTTACTCTATGTTGCGCTATAGGGCTTAGGGGCATGTCTTATAACAACAAAGATGTTAAAATGCAATTTTTTTAGATCGTCCTAACCAATACATTCTCTACACATCTTCCTCGACATACATCTTTTGTTTATCATAAGACTTGATCATTTACAGGCGGTTTGGTAGAATCTTAATAGCTATAGTAAGAAGAGCTTCCATTTGAATTGTAAAAAATATAGAGTGTTTGGTCCAATTAAAAGTTACATCTTAATGGTTTATGAAACCTTTTAATGGATAAGTTTCATAAACATACTTAATGATTCAAATACAACCTCTAATTCCTGGTTTTCTAATGGCTCATTAAAAGGGTGTCAAACAACCCTTTAACCATATGAGGAGGAATACTTTGTGTGTCCATTTATACCACTAGATGACATGCCCTTTATAATTAATAAAATATAGATTTTTACTCCTTTGAAATTATATAGGAAATGTTAATAATCAATATCAAATATAAAAGATATAGTTGTTGATTATATCTTGAAACATGAATGAAAACATAAAACCCTAATCAAGTTGATTCAATCTCAAATATGAAACTAAATATTAAAATAATAAAACTTACTTGTAGGAATAGTGATCTTTGATGAAGATGATGATGCCATGATTGAGTGATTCGTTTCTTTTATGATGTTTAGAGGGATTGATGGATGATCTTAAGAGAAAAGTTATTGGTGTATTTTGGTTATCTTTCTACTCCTCTATTTATAACATCTAAGGGGAAACCCTAACTATAATTATGGGGTATTTCTATCAAATAACATCCTCATACTATTAGGGACTAATTATGTCATTTGATAAAACTTATTTAAATGATCCGTAGGCCATATATTATGGGTTATTTCTAACATTCTTCCACTTGGCCAAGTGATCATTTATGATGAGTATACATAAGTTTGGCCAAGTTAAACACTCATCAAATTTCATATTGAAACTTATAGCAAATAGTTACAGTTATTCAAATTAAAGTTAATCCGAGACCCCTAACAGTCATACTAAAGTCTTAACATAAAATATTAAATATAAAACCAAAAAATTACTTAAATAAACCCTTAATGTATTGTATTCATCTGCACAAATTTGTCTATAGATCATTAAGCGCGCATATAAGTTATAATAGATAAAATAAAAATTTGAGGAAATCACATAAATCATTAATGCACACTTGATATGTTATTATATAATGTCTCTAGTAAAGCCCATCCTTGTTAGGAGTTCTTGGAAAGTTTTGGGTGGTAGACCTTTAGTCATAGGATCCGCAAGCATATCTTTTGTGCTAAGGTTCTCGATACAAAGATTATTTTCCTCTACTCGTTCTCGTACGAACAAATATTTTGTATCGAGATATAAACCAGCTCCACTCAAACTATTACTATTTGAGAAACTGATGATAGATGAGTTGTCACAGTAAATCTTCAACGGTCATGATATGGAGTTAACAATTTTGAGTCCGGTGATAGGATTTCTTAACAACATCCCATGGCAAGTTGCATTATAAACCGCAACGTATTCTACCATCATTGTTGAGGTTGTTGTCAACTGATGCTTATGACTCCTCCATGAAATAAGTCCACCTGCTAGCATAAAGATATACCCCGATATTGATTTCTTATCATCTTTGCATTTAGCAAAGTCAGAATCAGAATAGCCCACCACTTCTAAGTTATTAGTTCTTCTATATATCAACTTATACTCTTTTATCCCTTAAAGATATCGTAGTACTTTCTTTGCTGCTTTCCAATGATCTAGGCCAGGATTAGATTGATATCGGCCTAGCATTCTAGCAATATATGCAATATCAGGACGAGTACAGACTTGAGCATACATTAAACTTCACACTATTGAAGCATAAGGTATCAATTTCATCTACACCTTCTCATCATCGGTTTTCGGACATTGAAATGAACTAAAAACGTCCCCTTTAATGTAACAACCCCCCCTCGACCCTAAGATAAGCCAGGGACTTATACAAAAGATTTATGGAAATTTTCTAAGTCAAACGCCTGAACAGTGCCCAAACGCCTGAACAGTGCCTAAACGCCTGAACAGTGCCCAAACGCCTGAACAGTGCCCATGCGGCTGGACAGTGCCCACGCGGCTAAGTCCTGGGCGGTTCAGCATTGCTCATGCGTCTAAGTCCCAACCGTCTAAACAGTTGTCATGCGTCTGAACAGTTGTCAGTCGCCTAAGTCCAAGACGTCCAAACAGCGTCATGCGTCTGAACAGTTGTCAGCCGCCTAAGTCCCAGACGTCCAAACAGTCGTCATGCGTCTGAACAGTTGTCAGCAACCTAAGTCCCAGACGTCCAAACAATTGTCATGCGTCTGAACAGTTGTTAGCCGCCTAAGTCCCAGACGTCCAAACAGTTGTCAAACGTCTGAACAGTGGCAATGCGTCTAGAAATTTTCTTGTATATTTTGCCTATATTTAACTTTTGATTAGTTTCCATGATTGTGATACATCCCACATTGGTATTTAATCATGTACGGACTCATATTTGTATAGAAACTATCATTCGAATGATTATTAGAAACAATTAAAGTGTTTCAACACTTAAACGAATTTGGACGTATACTCATCCATATCCACGGTTAACAAAAATAATAATAATAGTAGAATACAAATAAGACAAATAGAAATATACTTGTTTGCATGGCCGCCTATAACCCACCAACCAAATACCACCTGCGAAATCCCAAAAACCACCCCCAACACTCCACCCTTTTTTTTGCTTTCTATACATGCAAAACCCGATTTCCTTTCCCACATAATTAAAACTCTCTGATTCTCTATACTCTCTCTCTTATTTTTTTTCCTCTCAACCGAGAACACACACACACATACCAACAATCTTGTTCACCTCAAACAACCCGAAGAACAACAAGATTCCAGTTGTGTTCGAAGATCTTGTGCGCATTTCTATCTCGCTAAACCCTCTCATACAGAGATCTCTGCTCGAACCTCGTATTCGTGGGACTCACACTCCACACAAGGTATTATCCCGTTAACCCGTGAGTCTAAAGGTAGATATACAAGGATTTTTACCTTGTAAACCCTCATTTATGCATTCTAGCAACATTTAGCTTGCACGTTTCTATAACTGAAGTTATTAATCCGTTTAAAACAATGAAACAAACACATAAATATATATATGTATATTCTGGATTTAAGGTTACAAATGATATAATAGTGATTGGGAGGTAAATATGATAGTTACACTAATGCAAATGGTGTTAAACACCTGATTATGACTATGTCTGTGTGAGACCGAGACTTAAGGTTGAATTTCAGTAAGTTTAGGACTTAGAATACCTGGAATATGAGTTAAATATTTGGGAAACGTAGTGAGGATTTTGTATGGCTACGCTAGACTAGTCGGTGACCCGAAACAT
>BJCO01365487.1:0-13196 GCA_018326465.1 Flaveria floridana
TACATACACATATACACATATACATACATACATACATACATACATACATACATACATACATACATACATACATACATACATACATACATACATACATACATACATACATACATACATACATATATATATATATATATGTATGTATGTATGTATGTATGTATATATATATGTATACGTGTGTGTATGTGTGGGTTCAAATTATAACCATGTGTTATTGCGAGAACTTGCGAGAACCCTTCAACATCAATAAAAATCATAAATTTTTACATAGCAATATACAATTTCAAACAATTTAGATCAAATGTTACCTTGTATTTGATAAATGATTGCAGAACATCTTCATGTGCATCCAACTTGAAAGTATGACAAGTTCGACGTGTTTGTGAATGACGGAGACATCAAACCCAAATCAACCTTGGTTTGTTCACAGTAACATGGTATGATCAATATATAACAATAACGATAACATGATAATCCTGTATTAACCATTCACATAACATCATTTATTTGAGATGGAAGACATAACATTGACGGTCACTGGTGTTCAATCTTCATCATTCACAAACACATCAATCTTGATTTACTTCTGTAACATAACTCCATTTACAAGTAGATGAAGGTATCTAAGCTACAATCTAGTTATAATAAAAAACCATGTACTTGATAATCACTTAATGTGTACTTGGTACTGCACATGTACTTGCTACTCGTACTACCACAAATAAAGTCAATTGATCTAAAGACAACCAAATCATTTGTCATAATAATATATCATTTACATTAATAGGATCACTCTAGATTGTATGTTCTATCCTGTTTTCAATACAAACCACAACGTTATATCATATATTTATTTTTAATCTTTTACTCTTCATATCAAAATTAATTATGTATATAACTAAACCTACGATAAGTAGCTCAGTCTTTACAAATTAATTTTGTTAGAATATTTGTACTCCTACATATATGAAGAAATTAAATCCAATGACTATAAAAACGACCATATTTTTTTCAACAACAATAACAGTTCACCGGCTTTTTGCCAGTCAAAGTAACCATTTTTTTCCAATCCGTACTTCTTTAGAAACTCCAAACGACGTACAAACCGATGAATAATGTCGGCTACAAACCTACTTTTGCACTAATGATTAATAACCAATGTGGTTATCGAATCGGTTTCCAGGTCATTTAGGTTAGCCAGTTTTTTCATCTCTATTTTGTATTTTAATGATTATTTTAAAAGGAATTTGTTATTATTACATCCAATAGTTACTTTATTGATACACTATTCTTGTCTCTATCTTTTTCTATAAATACATATACATACATAGAGAGAGGAGGGTGTTCAAATAACCCGGACCTTTTAAAATTTATTTATTTATCTTTTTAAATGACAGGTTAGTAGTTTAATAAATTGGTAATGTTTGAACCCATTTATTTAAATCATATTTTTTTTGAACGGTAAAAAAATCCTACTCCTACATTACACCAAATTACATCATTGCTTGGTAGTTGGATTTGAACCCAAGACCTCCTATCTAAGAGATAAAGACTTAGCCCGACATTTCATAAATCAAATTAAAATATAAAAGATTGTTCTCGGTCCATTCAAACGAAAATTTGTTATCGTGATTGCAGAATTGGGCCTTGGGCCTCCAACTTCACAGCAACTTGGCCCAAATCCCACCATCTCGTTACGAAATATCTAAGCCCATAAAAACGACAAAATGATACCTGAAATATCTTGTTGACACCCAAAACGAGACAAAAACGCACCAATCATCGTACTCAAGTTACGCGGATACCCGTTGCTTCATCCACACATCTGTCACCATCTTCCTTGAATCAAATTCAACACACCTTCATCAATCACCCTGCAAATATCTCATCCCACACAAGCATTAAATCACCACCACCATCAATTCACTTATCAACTGATCATTGATCAACATCTGCAATCTCCCCCAAAATCCATTCAATTTGATGTAATCTTCAACAACAGAACATCACCAATTCGATTCAATCACCATGGTTTTCGACAACAAAACCGAAGCAAATTCATCCTCAAACGCCATCCGATCGGTTGCGAGAGAAGACTCCCCTCTCCTCGGAACCTCCGATTCGTTATCGTCGACACCGAAGACGTTCGCCAACATCTTCATCGCCATCGTCGGCGCCGGAGTCCTCGGTCTCCCGTATACCTTCATGCGCACCGGTTGGGTCACCGGATTCCTCATGATCTTCGCCGTCTCCGGCCTCGCGTACAGAGGCATGATGCTGTTGATCGAAACCCGAAGAAAACTCGAATCGCCTCTCACGTATTCGAGAATCAATTCGTTTGGGGATTTAGGGTTTGCTGTTTGTGGCCCCATCGGTCGTCTCGCTGTTGATTTGATGATTATTGCATCACAAGCAGGTTTTTGCGTTGGATATCTAATCTTTATCGGCAATACATTAGCCCATTTGTTCAATTCAACTCCAAATGACAGTAGCAACTATCTTAACGCTGCACCTTACATTTGGGGATTGAAAGCTAAAACCTTTTACATCTGGAGTTGTTTTCCATTTCAATTAGGGCTTAACGCGATTCCGACGCTAACCCTTTTAGCCCCTTTGAGTATTTTCGCCGATATCGTCGATGTTGGTGCAATGAGTGTTGTTATGGTTCAAGACGTCATCGTGTTCTTGAAAACCACCACTGATGTACACGCTTTCGGGAGCTTTCCGATGTTCTGTTACGGTCTTGGGGTCGCTCTGTTTTCGTTCGAAGGTATTGGAATGGCGTTACCGTTGGAATCGGAAGCTAGGGACAAGAAGAAGTTTGGGGCTGTGTTGGGTTGGGCTATGCTGTCAATTGCAGCAATGTATGGGTTCTTTGGAGTGTTGGGGTACTTTGCTTTTGGTGAAAACACGCGCGATATTGTTACTGCGAACATGGGTAAAGGCGTTCTTAGCGCGATTGTGCAGTTAGGACTGTGTGTGAATTTGTTCTTTACATTTCCTTTGATGATGCATCCTGTGTATGAAGTGATGGAGAGAAGGTATTGGGAAGGAAGGTATTGTTTGTGGATGAGATGGGTGGTGGTTATGATGGTGAGTTTAGTGGCTCTTTTGGTGCCGAATTTCGCTGATTTCTTGTCATTAGTTGGGAGTAGCACTTGTTGCATATTGGGGCTGGTGTTACCGGCTTTGTTTCATTATATCGCGTTCAAGAATGAGTTGAAGAGGGAGGAGCTTATGCGTGATTTGGCTATGATTGTTCTTGGTGTGATTCTTGGTGTGTTGGGAACTTGGTATTCTTTGGTAGAGATCCTGTTTTGAAGCTATGGGTCGGGTTCGGGTTTGGATTTGGAGAGTTATCTATGATCACATCAAGTATTAAATGATTGTGATAGTAGAGAGTATGATGCAATCAAACAATGCAGATAGCTTGTTGTTTAATGGTTGTGGTTGATGTTAACCAATTGGTTGCTTGTGTGTATTGTGGTGTGGAACTCTTTTGAGCAACATTTGATGTTTTGTTTGCTTTTGTTATCATCAACAGTCAATAGACGTTTTGTTAAATGATTGAAATGTTACTAATAAGTCGAGAATTATGATCTTGTTTGCGTGAGGGTAACTTACATTAATATTATGGTGTAATGGCTTATGAAGTTCAAGTTTAGATGTAGAAAACATTCTAGTTTGTGTCAAAGTTTTTTCTTGTGGTTAAACCGTCGTAAAATCTGTCGCAAAAGCCTTAGCGATGATTTTAGCCATCGTGAAAGGTCCTTTGTGTGTAGTGCAGAGTAAGAATATTGAAGACTATGCTTTATGAGTTTGAAGTGTATGGAGAATATATTCTTGAAAATATATGGAAACCAAAAGGACAACCATGAGAATTTGAACTATAATGGAAAACCAAAAGCATCTTTATGCACCTCAAGTCAACCATGAGAATTTGAGAATCTGAACCTCAAACTTCAATTTATCAAAAGGACAATATTTGACCATAACAAGGTAAAGGAAAAAATATACATGTAAAAGTTAATAAATAAAGAAAGAAAAAGAAAAACAATTTAAAATCAATACAAACTAAGTGAAGCAAAAAGTCTAATGGCTACTGTGGGTACATCATTTTATAATAATTAATGGGTTTAAATATTTATTAATTAGGTTAGTTTTCCGTGTATTACACGGGTTGCATAAATAAAATATTAAATAATTAGTAATAAAAATTTATAAATTAATCAAACCATGTATGAAGATAAAATATGATTATAATTACGTATAAATAGTTATTTTAATTAAATAAATAAAAATATATTTTTTAAAATTTTGTTTTATAAAACAATTATGGTTTTTAAATATTTTATTTTAAGAAAAATAAATTTTCTTTAAAAAATCTCTTCCTGTTCTGTATTTTATTAAACTTTTGTTTTTAAAACTGTCTTTATAATTAAAAAGTAGGTTTTTATTTATTAAATTATATATTTTTAGTTTGAAAATGGTATGAGTAATATTATTTGTATTCAATATTATTATTAATAATAAAGAGAAATAAGAAAATTAGTATGATGATACTTACAATTATGTCACGTCTTATCTTAATTTTTCTTAATTATAAATAGATAGATAGACAGTCAGGTAGATAAATAGTTTAGAAACTCATTTAATAAAATGATTATAGTTAGTAATAAACACAAACAGTTATATTATAACATTTTAATATAAGATATGATTAAAATTTTAATACATAATAGTTCAAGTACTAAAACAATGATACTATTTTTTAACTCTATTATCTAAATAGTTTTATTTTTAAACATTCGTTTTAAGACTTTTTTGTAAAAATTTATTTTATATAAAAATCTTGCTTATTAAAAACTCTAGCTTGTACTTATTTTGGTTGTTTTAATAAGACTGTTATTAGAAAATTTCATTTTTTCATAATTTTTTAATAAATAACTGATTTGAAATATATTTTATTTTAAAAAGGTTTAGTGTTTTAGAAAATTTTATATTATTAATTTTTTTTATTATTTATATTTTAATAAAAAGATGTGATTTTTAATTTGGTTAATAAAATCTATTTTTATTATGATAATTTGATTTTAAAAAATCTAAATAAGAGATAAAAATGTAGCAATTAATAATATTAATTTTTAATATGAGAGAGAAATTAGTTTGAATGTTTAACTTACTATAATACTATTTTGAAAGGAAAATAATTTGAGGTTGTGTATAAGAATGACAAGTTGCAAAATGGTGGGTTTAGATATTGACAAATGGTAAAAAAAATTTTTTTATTAGATACAATAAATACTAATTATCAGTATTATAACTAAAATTAATTAAATTACCAGCATACTATATTTAATGTTGTTAATGTTTCGCTCGAAGCTCGATCGAATATAGTTCGTTTGAAATTGGCTCGCTTCCAGACCCTGCTCTTGAGTGGGATATACTGTGTTTGTTTGTTTGTTTGTTTTGAAATTGGCTCGCTTGTAAACAAGCCAATCCCAAGCCAATGTCAACGTGACTCGTGGCTCGCTCGTTCATTGACTCACTGGCTCGCTCGCTCGTATAAAAATAAACTTAAGTTATAATTTGTATAAACTATAACAAAATTATGGCATATTATATTAAAATAGACCATGCGCATATGATTATTTAATATCTTTTAACATGAAAAATTGAAAACTAAGTATAAAAATATGAAAGTCAATCATAGTCCTTAAATATTAATCATGTATAATTTTAAATTTTAAATTTTCGTTGAACTAATTGTAGTTAGATTATAATGATAGTACCTTAAATACATAAATATATCATTTATGTTATACACCCTTTATTTTATATATGTTACTAGTTTAACAACTAGTGTACTACACTGTTTTAATAAAAAATATTAGATTAACATTTATTAATTAATATTTCAAAATTATAAAATAATGTTTCAGATAAAACACGTTTGAAGTTACATATAATTAACTTATTTAGGTAATAAAACAATAATAATATTTTTTTAACGCTTGGGTATCCTAAAAACTTTTGCTTTATAAAAAAATAATTTTTAAACTTTCTATTTTTTAAAAAAGTTGTTTAAAAAAATTTCTTTGTACTAAAAACTTCATTTTGATAAATTGTTGTTGTTTTAAACATTATATTTTTAACAAAAAAAACATGTTTTGATTTATTAAAAAATCTATTTTATATTTTGAAAGGATATTAATAATATCATATGCATTTAATATGATGATTAAATAGTTAAATTTTTATGCTAGTAAAAAGTTGCATAATGGTTGCTAGAAGATGACACGTGCCATATAAACGTTTTGAGTTTGTAGGGTAAACTAGGTTAGATATTCGTGTGTTACACAAGTTTATATAAAAAAATTATATAATAGATTATATATATGTATAAGCTAATATATATTTTAGATAATATATTAGTGAAGTTATTATATATAACAAACATATTTAAGTTATAAATAATAGTATAAAAAGAAAAAAAAATTATTGTTGATAAATATCCATAAACCTATTTATATATAATTATAAAAAAATATTTTTAACGATGATTAGATAAAAATTAAATTGTATTTCAACAAAACTAAATCTTATTAAAGTATTTTTTGATGAAACCTTATTAATTTCTAGAAAGAAATCATGATTAATATAGTATTAAATAATTAGCATTTATCAATAGTTGTAGATGATATGAACATGTTAAAAAATAACTATATGACTAATAGTTATTTTGATGTATTAGTACAGATTATTGACTTTCGAAAATTAATATGGTGTACAATGGCGAAGCTTTGTAGGGGCGGCGGCGGGGGGGGGGGCACCTCCCTCCTTTTTTTCATCAGTAGTATAAATTTTCGGCTCGATAGTGTAAATTTTCGGTCCGGTAGTGTAAATTTTTTAAAAAATATGGAGTCCGCCCCCCCTAAAACAGTTTACTTTTGCCCCCGCACCCATTAAGTTTTCGCTCAAGCTCCGCCACTGATGGCGTACTCAATGTTTTTAGTAACTAAAAATGTTAACAACTTTTTAATCATATTGATATGACTTCTTATAATATATATTCAAAAGTTACATAAAGCGGTCAAAAGATGAAAATATTAAAAAAGTTTTTGGTATGGTCCTATTTACTATTAGAATGACATTTTTTTTCCTGTGGTCAATTGGTCATTGATTTATTATCATTTCAATCTTTTTTTATATATATCTTTACGTCCATTTGTTTTTTTACTATATGTTCAAGATGGCTACGAAGAACTCTAGTGTGATCTACAAAAGAAATTTTAGCCTTTGGATACACGTCATCCATGACGTGTATAAATTAACATCTTATATTTTATTTAATTTTTTAAAAGTCAACCTTGGGTCCATGCACATGTTTGTTATCAAGGTGCTTATTATTTTTAATAATAATATATTTTGGTATAGATGTATATTCTTTTTTATGAAATACTCAGACCTGCAATAAAGCGAAAATCAAGTTCTATACAATAACATTTATTTTGATTTAAAGTAATATTTTTGATAGACATTAACTCAAAATAAATAGACGGTTTAAAAAGTATAGTAATAAAGAGTAGAATATGCTACCTAAATAAGAAAGAAAGAGTGTTCATAAACATTATTACTTTTTTATAATTACATATAATGAATAAATAAAATTATAACGTCCCCTCCACCCTAACTACCGTTTAGAAATCATAAGCGTACCACTTTTAAATGAGAGCTTAAAGTGTGTGACTGGTGTATATGATATATGAAAGAGATGGAAATCATGTTTTTAGAACCGAATTAAATAGTTAATCGGACGTCTTATCGGCCCGCTGGTTGGACCAGATATATAAATCGGATAATATTATAATAACTATAATAAAAATATGTAAAAAAATATTAAAAATTAAAAAATATATTAAAAAAAGTAGTTCAACGGTCTAGTTCCCCGTCTGACCGTTGGTTCAACCGTTCCGACCACCACTTCAACGTAAAAACAGTGTTAAGAACCAAACTAAACCAAAATTGAAGTCCTTTGTTCGGTTCAACTGTTTGAACCGGTTCGAAACAATGATTAAAATATAGAGAAGATGGAATATAAAAAAGTCAATTTTATTATTCAGGCCTTTGACTTGGTCGTCTCCTCATGGCTCCACCCATAGAGTAACCACGTTGTCTGCCTTTCCCTACATAGTACACACACATATTCCATCATCAGTTCATCACTCGAATTCCACCCACTACCACACTTTCTTAACAATCACAAAATCCCAAAATTAAAACAGGCATATCTTCCAGAAACCCATTTAAAATTGAATCAGTGTCAAGAAAATCTTTAAATATACACTCAATTTGTTCATCAAGACTTTATACTCCTGTCTTCAACTATGTCCTTCTGATTATCCCACATAAATTGGGCAAAATCAGCGGTTTTGATCATGGGTATTTGCAGTTCTTCAACTAATATAGCTCCTACCACTACTCGTAATCTCAGTTCAGGTACACAACTGAAATCCATACATGTTTCTAAAAAATTCCGTGTGATAATTTGTGGGTTTTGTGGTTGCAGTGGACTTACTGTTAAATTTATATGATTGCATCTCATTCTTGCTCATTGACCATGAAAAGTTTGATCCTTTTTCACTTTTCTGTTTGAATTTTGCATAAATCTTTGTGAGTTCTGAGTTTCCCGTTGACTTACCCTAAAACTCGTATGATTTCATCACGATTATGTTTATTTACCACCATCTGATCTCTGTTCAGCTATTAAGCTATACTTAGAGGTTCAATCTTTCCCCCTTTTTCTTCTTTAAAATCTTGAATTACACTTATTTTTGCGTTTTTTTGATTTACAATGTGAATTTGATGAATCTGTTTTGACTTTTATCACCTAATTTCAAGATTTGCAGACTTGTTTCTTGATTTATGTTTCTTTGTAGTGATTTAGGGTTTTAATTTAATCAAGATTATGGTGATACAGTAGCAGGGAGTTCACATACAACCAGCAGTGTTATTACTACAAGCTCATCATCGATATCATCATCAGGAATCACTGGCAATGACTCCGGCAACAGTCAGTTTTCATCAGCAAGCAGTGGGGATGATCTTGGCCCCGGTGGCCAGATCTTGCCTCATCCAAATCTTAAAATATATACCTTTTCTGAACTCAAATCAGCTACGAAAAACTTTCGAAACGATACGATTTTAGGTGAAGGCGGTTTTGGTAAGGTTTATAAAGGCTGGATTGAAGAAAGATTTGGATCCAAACTCCATGGAAGTGGTTCTGTGATTGCTGTCAAGAAATTGAATTCAGAGAGCATGCAAGGAGTCGAAGAGTGGCAGGTAATCTGATACGTGTACATCTAGTCATTGCATCAATGTACAAGTTCGTAATGCGATTTCTTTACATATTTGTACATAGGATTGGCTAAACCTACCCCTAAGTTTCCGACGTACATCAAAACATCATTGACTATCTTTTTGTCTTTTACTGTGAAAAGAGAAAAATATTACTGACAAGTTAAACGAAAATAACAAATTAAAAAAGAATCAAGTATAACTGTATATCACATTTTTTTTAATTTGAATGTTAAAGATGCACTTTTTGATAGGTTATTGCTACCACTTTTGAGTATTTAAATGGAATGAAAATGGTTGTGCAATGTAAATAGCACCAACTCAATAATGTGAAGCAAAATGATTAAAACAAGAATGTTTATATCTTTATATTTATTTTCTGCTGGTTAAAAATTGTTTCATTAATCCCCACATGAGTACATGACACCTTTTAAGGATCAAGTAGATATTTATTATTAATTTTCTTTTGTGAAAGTGTGCAAGTGCGAAATATATTCATTTGAAAGTATATAATCACTACTAAAAACATAGTGCAGGGTGGACCTAAGGCCAAGTGGGGGTAAACACCTCCCAACTTTGGCTTCTTAGTTACATTTTTTTTTAATTTTTGCAAATAATATGTTGTTTGTGTAAATGTTTGACCCGACCCGTTACCTCATTGATGAGGCGTTTTGGTTATTCTAATACATTAATTTGATGACATTTGGAGCAGGCTGAGGTGAACTTCTTAGGAAGGCTTTCACATCCGAATCTTGTGAAACTTTTGGGATATTGTTATGAGGGCAAAGAGCTTTTACTTGTATATGAATTCATGCAACGGGGCAGCCTCGAGAACCACCTTTTTGGAAGTAAGAATCATTTATCAATTGTTTGTTGGTCATGAACTGTTTTCATTTTACGAGTCTTGTTTATATGGTGTGCATTTATGTAATCAGCGGAAACTTTATTCTGATTGGCTTGATTTTTTAGGGGGTTCAGCTGTTCAGCCACTTCCATGGGATATAAGGATTAAGATCGCAATTGGTGCAGCTCGTGGGCTGGCGTTTTTGCACACTTCAGATAAGAAAGTTATTTATAGAGACTTTAAGGCATCAAATATCTTGCTTGATGGGGTAAGTTAAGCTTTGTTGGTTTCTGCTTCGTTCATGAATGATTCTACTTTCTTTATTCAAGGAGTACTGCTAATTCTCTGTTTTGTTCTTGTAAAAACAGTCATATAATGCAAAGCTATCAGATTTTGGGCTGGCTAAACTGGCATCGGCTAGTCAATCACATGTGACAACACGGGTGATGGGTACATATGGTTATGCTGCACCTGAATACGTGACCACAGGTAATCTTAATCATTTAAGCTTAAGAGCCGCAATACATTTCTACATTGCTAAACAATGGAACCAAAGTAAACCAAGGCAGTTTGGTTCGACTTTTAGTTCAGGGGTTAAACGTAAAGTTTCAATTATGTATTGTATTAATATAAATCATTTACAAAGGTAATCAGTTCAATGCTACTTGTGGTAAAGAGTAGCTTGCTTGTATACAGGTTAGTCTTTTTGGAGTTTATGTCAATTGTTACAAACTAGCAACTTTGACCCATTTATCTATGAATGGGTCGATTCATGCCATTTTTCTAGGCAGTGAAATCATAAATATAAAAAAAAATCAGTATAAGTGGAAAAGTGCCAAAGCAGTTTGAAAGTCATTTAAAGTAATCATAGATATAAAAAAATTTAGTGTTAGTGGAAAAGTGCCAAAATCAGTTTGAAAGTCACTAAAAGTGTGTTTTAACGCACAAAATTTCCTAAATCATTGTTTTCAAGTAATTGGGTTATTATTTACAATTTTAATTTTAGTAATCATACATTCATACTTGACATACTTTTTATTTATTAAAAATACATATAAAACTTTGGTGTGTTTAGGGTCAAACCCAACATGTTTTGACCTGTTACCCAACTCTCGTGGTCCGTCCATTTGGCACCTTATTTGACATGACATAAACCAAAAACACGAAGTTGACTGGTTTGTTTTAAGTTTCTGGTTTTTGTCAAACCCAACAAGGACTAAACTTCCAATTTGTTTCTCAGGACATTTGTATGTGAAGAGTGACGTGTATGGTTTTGGCGTTGTGTTGGTTGAGATGCTAACAGGCCTGCGGGCCCTTGACAACGGTCGCCCAGCTGCCCAACGAAATCTAGTCAACTGGGTCAAGCCATATCTGGCTAACCGTAGAAAATTGAAGAACATCATGGACTCACGGCTTGAAGGAAGATACCCTTCAAAAGCAGCAGGTCAAGTTGCCCAACTAGCACTCGCGTGCCTTGGGCCCGAACAAAAAACCCGTCCATCAATGAAAGAAGTCGTGGCAACACTAGAACGACTGGTTGATATCAAAGAAAGACCAAAAGTACCAAGGATACACAACTCAAGCCCTCACTCGCCATACCGAAATGGTCCACAACCTTTGCATTACCGGTCGCCGCTTCATGTTAAGGTAGATGTAAACCAAAGGAGCCAAGTTTCACCAAAAGGCTCATGATCATGACACATATCAATATCAATGGCAATATCATCCCTTGGTACAATGAAATATCTAAAACACCCTTAGCTACAGTAGCTAAGGGTTGGTTTTTAATATAGAGTAAGTTTATCATCGGTTTGAGGATTTGACGTAGATAAGGTTGTTATATGTTATGTAGTTTTGTGAAGGTTTATATTAGCATTTTCTTGATAAATATTGTATGCATTATGCAATAGGTGTATGGATTTTTTTTAAATGGTGTCTATCACAGGACTTGACATAAGTCATTTGGGAATGAACACCTTTGTTTACATATGAACATGTGGTTGAACTCCTAAAAAATCAAAGAAAGTATGGAGAAAAAAGAGCCTTAGAAAACAAAAGATTAAACGGATAATAGAAAAGTTAACTTATGAACAGATCGTCTATTTTCCAACAATTAAGAAAAATAGTAGAAAATGAATATTAGAAGGGACCAATACAGTTGTTGACATACGACTTTCATGTTCACAAATCACGCATGGGGAAAATATTTTCATCATCATCACTTTCTAGGTGTTCAAACATAAACTAAAGAGTTTGTCATCATATCATTAGGTCGTCATGATTTTCGTCAATTTCAGATTGATATTTGATCACAGCATGTGAAGCTAATCTTTGAGAAAATTAGAAAGATGTTCAAATAAACATGAGTTTAAAAAGACAAACAATTCAAAAATAAAAAAAAAATCTAAAATTAAGAGAGAAATATTGATCACTTATTTTCAAACCCCAAAAACATAATGCTAACGTTAGGTGTTCATTATGATAGAACTGGTGGGGGTTGATTTAAGAGAGTGTTTTAATGATGATAATAATAATAACACATTAATCGAAGACCCTTAAAAAATTTAACACAAGTCTATAACAGAGTCGCTTTTGGTCATTTGTGTCAATGTCGGAAGCCATTGCCGCCACGTAGAGAAATAAAGGAATAAGTATCCATAAGAACTAACACAGATGGTAACAATGAGACTATGAGATTTGGTCATCTCGCACTTCGCTTGTCTCGAAGGTGTAGGGTGGTTTTTACACACACTGTTAGTTGGCGCATCATTTTTTTATCCCGAGTTTGTATCTGTCGCCAAGTGGTGCTCGGACCCTAAGTGGGGGCACCAACACCATGCATATTACGAAGCAACTTTCCCCGTAGATTGTATATATTTTGAGAAGAAAAAAGGTTAACAAATGACTTTTAGTTTAATGATGTCGAATATGTATATAGTGTTTTCTTTTCCTTTCAAATTGAGGGTTTAGGATTCATTACAGATGACCACGGTTG
>BJCO01365490.1:0-14169 GCA_018326465.1 Flaveria floridana
GACACAATGACGTCATTGTGTCTTTCATAATGACACAATGACGTCATTGTGTCTTTCATAATGACACAATTACGTCATTGTGTCTTTCATAAATGACACAATAAAAAAACGTTAATTTTTTTATTTTTTTAATTTTTCGTTTATTTTTCTTCGTAGTGAGGACGGCTAGGAGAACAGAAGCTCGGAATTACTTTTTTGTAATTTGATTTAGATTGTGAGATATAATTTTTTTATGAATTTTTTGAGTCATTATGTCTTGTCACACTTTGTAGCAAAAATACACTTAGTAGCAAAAATACACTTAGTATTTGAACCTATTTCTTATTAAATAATATATTAATAATATGAATTAATTAATTAATGTATTGATTAGAAGAAGTTTAATAAACGAGGGACAAAATAGGAATGATTACATATAACACTTGTACCTCATGATTAAGAAGTTGTCTTAGGTGTTTTAATTTTTTATGAAATTACGTTTGTGTCCTGAGTTTATGCATTATATAGTAGTATAGATATAGATTAGAATTGATTAATAGGGATTTGAATAAGAAATCTTGATTAAACAAACACAAAGTTTTTCAAGGTAAAATGGATTTGTAGCATTGTTTTATCTGGACTTAATCAGCAATATGAAGTGGTTAATATGTGACCAGCGTATTAGCTTTCCAACCAATTGTAGGATTCTAGAAAAGCGACCTCAGGCCTTAATCAACTTTAGTAATTAAAAATGGTTAGATAAAATTTTCATGTCAAATTGGCTATCAAATGTCTAATAGTTTTTTTATGGTAATCTTAATAGAAATGATTTGAGATGGTTAGCGTGTGATCATCGTGTTAACTTTCCGACTAATCATTGAGTCATGTAATGAGGCTCAGAGTTTAACATACACTTAAAACCACTAATACATAATCATATAACAAAAATGATTAGAAGTTGTTTTCATGTGACCATCATGTCAACATTACAAAGGATCGTATGACTAGAAAATGAGACCACAAACACTAGTCTACATCTATCATTAACTAAGTTGATTCAAAACCGAAGTGATTACTTCCCATCTTACTACCTTTCTTAAACATTTATTTACTTGCATTTTATTTTTTTTACTATTTGTATCTTTAATGACCAATAAAATTAGTAAAACTGTGTTAAATAATGATAATGCTTTATTTTCATTAAACTATTATGTCTTTACATCGATACTTGGTTCAGTTCTTACCACAATCATACTACATATTAGTGCTAAGGAAACAATTATATTATAATTTTGAAACTTAAGCCGTGTAAAATACTTATTTCAAAACACACACTACACATAACATACTACAAGTAGACGTCTCAGGTTGTGGTTAACAACACTTGGAGCAACATTTGGTTAGTGTAGATGCTTCATACTTGTATAGAGTAAGCGCCAAGTTTCTACATGCACTACTACAGCTCATCCTACATGACCAACAAAAAATGCAGTTTTTATTAACACTACGGTTTTACTATGAAGTTCTTAAGTTCTTACAAATAAATCCATGGTGGGAGTATTTAAATTGTTTAATTTTTGTCTTTTACGCTTTCATTGACAAATGATTTAAAATGCATATACAAATCTCAACATGTTGTATCATGAATTAGAAAGCTCAAGTTCAAAAGTAAAGTGTGAAAACTTATAAGAATAATACATTTTAACTAATGCTTAAAGAACACACTGATCACCAAGAAGCTACTTATCAGTTCATCTGCTGATGCTTAAAAATTCAGTATTCATCCAAATATGTGTATAACATGTCATCTTTCTTCGACTTGCGTCTACTAAGCAACGCCTTGAGTAGACGTTTACTTTTGCTTGGTATTTGATCGGTCTCCTTATATGTGTCGCGATCACTGTAAACACGCATTGAAGCTGATTTCTGATATGCTGAAACCTACAAGCAAACCATTGTGTCAAAAAGATGTCTACTAAAAATTCAAAATTGATCTGTTTTTTAGTTTTAAAACAAGTAAATGGTCGACCATGGAGGTCAAACAGACGACTTTCCAACTTTAAGATTAGTAGGATTCTTTAGGTTTCCAAAAACAAATTAAATTTTGAGTCTTCAACTTATACCATAATCCCTTTGACTTTAAAAGTAGAAAGTTCGATCTCAAAAGTCAAAGTGTGTGCATTACCCTTTGCCGGCCAATTGAATTGGGAGTTGTGGGCCTACTGGGATTGGGAGTTTTGGGTCTTGAACTTGGTCTTGACCTGGGGGTGGTTGGTCTACTCGACAAAGATCCCGTACGCAATAGGGGAAATCGATGCGGTGAAACTGATCTCCTTTCTGCTTCATCATACAAATTACATTTCATCATTAAAGGGGTGTTTGGATTTGCATTTTGGAACTTTTTTTTTGACTTGAAGTCAATATGTTAAGTTTTTGACAAAATTTTATTATATGATTATTTCTAGGGAAACAGTGGCAGAGCTTGAACATAACAACTTTATAAGAGAGCAGAGGCGAACTCTATATATAAAATATATTTCAAACTACAAGGTCAAAAATTAACACCACCGATAAAAAAAGTGGCGGTCATTCCAAACAAAATCTATTAACAAATTTACTATGATTGTTTAATAATATCATGAATTCAGCTTCAAAAAGCACACCCACAGACCACTGTGTATGAAAAAAAAATCTGAAAAAAATATATTGAAATGCATACATACCTAACGCTTTTTGGGTCGCTGAGCCTGTGAAGGCAAATGATCCAGGTTGCTGTGTAGAATGAGACGGGGATCGCCCTTTTCTACATTTTTTATCAGTTTTATCTTCAGAACTAAGCACTTGCGTGCATAAAATTAAAAAATAACTTCCACATTTACCTAAACGAAGATGACGGGGTTTCTCTGATTGTACCTCGAACAACTATGTATAAAAACATACCAATAAGCACATTTTACCATATATGAACTATTTTATGACGATTGATTCTCTTTACCATTCTTAAATTGATGCCAGTCGTCTTCATCTTCCAAACTGCATCCTTGGTACTTTGATTTAGTTCTGATACCACCTTGTATCGTCTCTCCAGCTGAAGTTTGAGTTCATTATTAGATAACAATTATTTCTTTCCAAAGGATCAGAAACAAGGAACGATTAAGTTTTGATTACCAGGCAAGATGTATCTTTTATGATACTTGGGAGTGTTTATTAATGAAGACTGCTCGGCAAGACCTTCGTGATCAAAACAACCCTGGCATATTCCTATTCTCTAACATACCACGTTAAAAGAACAAAGTCAGAATCAAAACCACAAAAGTAAACAGGAAACTAAATCCTAATCCTAAATCCTTGTGGAAATCATCAATAGTTGTGCGCTTCATTGATCTAATGAGAATCTAGAAACAAATGTTGTATGCAACTAAATGATGGTATGCTAATTGCTAAAGTACCTGTTGAATACATGAAACTCGAAGCTCTGTTTGAGATACTTCATTCACTTTCTCGCCTAACAGACCATTAAGTTTAGACGACACAGCACCCAAATGGTCCACTGTATTGACCAGAGCTTTGATGGCATAATCTTTTAACGTATCAACCACTCTGCACAGAATGACAAAAAGGTGGATTACAATCTTTTTGATTCAAATAATCACTGTGTTCCCAAACCAATTAATCACTCACAATTGCTTTTGGTCATCATTAGTGTAAGATAATTCAAAATATTCACCAGCAGCATATAGTTGTTTTCTCAGATTCTTCAAATCCTGAAACAATATCAAGCATACAAAAAATGACAATTCTGTAAACACATGGGAAAATAAGCATGAAGAACATGAGATTGCCTTGAGACTTTCTGAAAATTGCAAGCTTTGTTGCATAGCTGTTTCATCATAGTTTGCTGGTTCGTGTGGGACCGCCAATGCAGCAGATGAGGTTAGCGTCTCCATATCCTGAAACAATTTGCAAGAATTAAATCGATTGTAAAAACAAACAGAGAGAATTATAACATAATGTTTTGTTTCTGATGCCATCTAGTGTTCTTGGACACAATTACATACATGAGGCCATATTCCAGATTTCATAAAAACAAACCTACCAGTATAATCCCACTTATAACATAACTATTTCAGATTTTGTATAAAGATTAAAAATTCATCAAAATTTCCAAATTGAAACTAACCTCATTGGTTTCAACTTTCATATCAAAATGTGTGCAAGTAACAATTACAATGTGCCATAAAGACTCAAAATTCTTTCAATTCCCAGTAAAACCCATGAGTAAAACATCAAAATCTGCACATTACACGTCAAAAGGCCTCATTTTGGCAGCAAAATCCGCAAGAACGGAACATCTAACCAAAGCCCATTACAATGATGAAATGATGAACTCAATTCCTCAAGAAAATATTACAATCTCACAACACCCAAACAAAAACCCACGAGTAAAAGACTGACCTGATTAATGGGAGCAATAGAATCAATCAGAACTTGATGATTATTAATCTTTGTATAATCATTGGTTTTGTCAAAAGGGAATTCAAAATATATAGAAATAAGAGGATAATAATTTGGTATATTAGAAAAAGAGGGTGTTTGACAAAACCAGAAGACAACAATAATAATTCATCCGGCATATGTGGGAAGTCCAGAATGCTTGAAAAATGGATGTTTGAGGGTGGCAATTAGCAAAGTGGGAACAACAAGAAGATGAAGGGGGTGGGGTGTTGTCACAAAAGTCCACACTGCAATTCTTTAATGGCTAGAAAAGTTAATGGGATAACATTATTTTGGTTTGTTACAGCCTACATACAATCCATATTGTACGATGTGCAGAAAGAAGTCGTATTCACGTCGAGATTTTGTAATTCTTTTATGACAATTATTTATTCTTTTAAAAAGAGCATAATTATTTTTTTAATGTAACTTGATTTTAGTATTCCATGTTTGCTACTTTATGCTAAAAAATATTGTTAAAGATTTAGTGTCATTTAGAAGGCTTTTTTAGATTTAATTTTGATAATTATTTGTACAACGATAATTAATCATAAACTCAAAATAATGCGAGTGAAAGACCAGATAAAATATTTGAATATGTTGCATGCAAATATTGAATCCAAAATAAAATGATATGAGGATGTTAATTTTTTTATGTAATTATTGTAAAAAAAGAATTAGTAACGGTTAAAACAGAAAACATCTTATGAAGGCTTAGTTGTCTAATGTTACCTCTTATGTCAAAATTAAAATTTGTGTTTAAGTGCCATAAGTTTATTAATAAGTTAACCCATTTGATTATGTATATATGATCAAATATATTTTGAACCTTCATATTTTAATAAAATAGTAACTTATGATGAAATATGACAGCATCATAATCATGCTCATCAAAATTTTTTTTCTCTCTCTATTATTAAATAATTACCTTAATTATTAATAAATTATTTAACACTTTTTTATATATTTAATAAATTAAAAAAGAAGTCTATTTATTTATATTATTTCTAAATAAATAATTTTTTATAAAATAATAAATTTTATTAAAGCATATTTTTTTAAAAATATATTAAATATTTTAAAATTGGTATTTTTAAAAAGTCAATTTTTTAAAAACCGAAATTAATCAAATTTGGGGTTATAATTAGAAAATTTTTAAAAATGATATTTTTATATGGTTTGTTTTAGAAAAAGAAAATATTTACTGTTTTTGAAATAAAATTTAAAAACAAACTTTTAAAAAGTTGAATCACTGTTATTATTACTTATAGTCATTTCTCATACGTAATTTCAGTCATATCATATCTTAGAATATTATTTTATAATTAAAAATTTTTATTATATTAATATTTAATTTATTCAACCTGTGTAATACACTGGTTTACTAAATCTAGTATATGAATAAATCAGAATATATATTTGATGCGGCAGTAAGGATGTATTATTAATGATGAAAGGGAGGGATAGCAAAATATTATGTGATAAATGGTCTAACAGTCTAATGATTGATAATTATTATTTATAGAAATGATGTTGAGATGTTAAGTGTTTTATAAGAATGGAGGAGATTTAAGATGATAAGATCTTATAATCAAGAGTCTGGAATGCTCTGGTACCAATTACAGGACCAGTTAATGGATGGTTAATACAATCAGTCTCAAAATAAAAAGAGTGTTAGAACACTTAACAGTTCAAATAGGGAACCATGTTTAAGAATAAGATGCAAAGAATACAAGTAACAATGAGATAGAACTCAAGAACAATATATAAGGTTTTCAAGAATGTTGCATATTAATCTCAAGTTTTTTACAAGAGTTACAATGGATAAAGTCTTTTTACAATACAAGAGCTTGAGATACTTTATACTACATCCTACAATCAGCTATACTTGGAAAGCCAGTTGGCACATTGAAAGACAACAAAATCAATATAGACTCAAAAGACAGATTGCCTTTTGACTAGTGACTATGACATGCCATAACTCACATCCTAATATATTACAAAAAAGATAAAAGTACATAAAGTATAAAGTTATATACTTAAGACCTCAATGTATAGTTGCAAGAGCATGGACCTTTTTACCAACTCATGCAAGTTGGTGAGTCTTTAGAGTTGCAGTGGAAAGTATGTCAGCTTTATGCAAAAGTACATCCGAGAAAAGCATGTTCTCCTCTATCTTCGGAAGAAATCAGTCTTCACTTCATTTGGTTTCGGAAGACTTTGTCTTTGAAGCTTCGGAAGACTTCATCTTTTGGCTTCAGAAGATTTAGTATTTGGATTTAGAAGATTTTACACTTAGAATATTTCTAAGTATAATGTAAAGCTTCCATAACAACTTTGGTTTCGGAAGATTTTATACTTAGAGTGATTCTTGCTCTAAGTATAAAACTTCCGCAGTAACTTCTACTTGGTACTGAGTGCATGCATGCAGGAAGCCTTTGGTTGCTTTAGTTGCATCAACCTTTATATTAAACCTTATAAACTCCCTCTAGGCTGATGCTACCAAAATAGAGAAGGTTCTTCATCAGTTGATAGTCCTCATTAGTATCAAGACTATTCTCTTCTTCATCATGTGGTTAGGATCCTTCAGACTCTCATAATGCCTCCTCATGTCATGAAGACCATGCAAAGGTAGATCAACCATGTCTTGCCAGAAGTAGACATCTTGACCACCTTGATCTCTGATAACATACCATCTGTCTAGATTAGTAGCAAAGGTCCAAGATAGAATGGGTCTTCCAGCTGCAAATGATTGTGCTTGAGTAGGAGTTGGTTGAGCAGCCTCTTGTTGCACTTCCTTAGGATGCTCTGACTCATCCTGAGGTCTGGAAGTGGATGCCTTTTTCTTCTTGTATACTCTTTTTAGGGCCATCTTTTTCTTCCTCTTGGGAGTGTTTAACTGAGAGGGCTAGTCTTGAGTACCAGGTTGTTCCGTTGTGCCTCTCTTAGTTGGGTCCTCTTCCCTCATAGGTTTATAAGGAGAAGAGTAGTACCCTGCTATGGAATAGAAGATGAGGTCGGCTGAGATGCAGCTGAAGGTCCAGGTTATGTTATCTGTGTTGGTTCAACCTTAACCTCTACCTTAGGAGGTGCTTGGCTTGGTGAAGAATGCAAGTCCACAAGCTCTCCCTTTTTAATCTTCTGCTTGATCACTCTAATGTTCTCATCCATAGTGGATAGAGACATTGGACCAAGCCTCCTTTCGGAGAAACCATACAACATCAAGAAGCTCATCATCCTTTGTCTGTCAGCAGACTTCTTTTGGCTCTTTTGGATGATGGCTCTTGACTTTACAGCTTCTTCTCTCATTTTTCTCTTATCTACCTTTTGTTCATTGATGAACTGTTGTTCCAGCTGCTTAAAATACTCAAATTCAATATATTCATATGAGAGGGGAAGACGTGCAGATGCCTGATAGAGGCCTGTGGTAGTCAGGTAGTTAATCATGTTTTGTATGTTTGCCTCCTTGTCTACCTGAGGTTATTTAGTTACCACATCCTATCTCTCAGGACTTTCATGAATTGGGGAGAGAGTGGGAGCATGTTTGTGCAACCTCTTTTGCTTTCTTTCTTCTTTAACCTTAAGGAGCAATTCTGCATCCTCTACCTCCCTCTTCTCCTTTATCAGCTCTAAGTCTGCCAGTTCATTTAGCTCTTTTAAGGGAAGAGAGATGAGTTCATTAATGTTCCCAAGTAGTTTAATCTGGCAGCCCTCAACTCATCATCTTTAGTGTTTTGCCTTGGGCTGTCTTGATTATAACTTCCATGAAGCCTGAGCAATTTTACATCCTCTGCTTCCTTTTTCTCCTTTATCAGCTCCAAGTCTGCCAGTTCATTTAGCTCTTTAAGGAAAAAGAGATGAGTTCATCAATATTATAGTTTCTGGTTCCTAAGTAGTTCAATCTGGCAGCCCTCAACTCATCATCTTTAGTGTTTGGCTTGGGGGCTGTCTTGATTGCAGCTTCCATGAGGCCTGAGGAACCAGCTAAACTTTCTCCCCTTAGCTTCCTCTTCCTCTCTCTTTTCTCCTACTCATCTTCTCAGAGGTCATTTTCCTATTTCCTTTGTCACTCACAGGCCTTGGTAACTTAGGGTGGAGAGAGCTTTGGCCTTTATTGATTGGTTCAGTTGTCAAGCTCTGTTCAAAAAGAGGTTGTGAAGCACCTTCACCAATTGGTGCCTCACTGAGGGTAAAGGATGTTGAAGCAGTTGTTTCTATGACAATGTTCATAGGTTTTATCACTGAGCCTTCAGTTAAGGTTTCCCCTTTGAAGCTAATCTTGGGTTCCACCTCAACATCCAGTTGATCAATGACATTACCTTTTTGCAGCTGTCTTCTTCTTTGTCTAAACTCTTCAATAATCCTATCTTGAATTCTCTTAGCCAATATGTCAGCTTGCCTATGTTGAGTTGGGTTGGCCAGTGGCATATTGACTAGAGAGAGACTATCATAGAAGTTTAAGGTATGAAAGTTAAAGACCCCTTACTGTCTTTAAGATCTATGCAGTACTAGGGCTCTTCTATGAGCATTTACAATTTCATATGGTGGGGTTGACATTACCCTAGGTATTCCCTCCTCAAACAGACTTTGTATAAATGAGTCCACATCAGTGTGAACTTGAGGAGGTTGCTGAGTGTGGACTAATGCAAGTGAGGTTGGTGATTCCTCAATGTCCATACTATGAGAAGAACTCCCAGGTTCTGTGATTATGACAATTTCCTCCCCCTTTTTAGTAGCATAACCCTCTTGCATAGGTGAGCTGGACGTGAGAGCTGTTACATCCTCAGGTTCTTGTGTTCCTGGATAAGTTCTCCTGAAGGGTCTCAAAGCTAGTTGTTCCTTGAGATCAAAAACCTCAAGTTGCTGATCATTGACCCTTCTTTGCAAGGTAGTCACTTGAGATTCCAAGTGACTGACCTTGGAGACTAAATAGATGCATGCTTTTGTCAGTTTGTGCACCTTTAGTCTGAGATTCCCCTCATCTTCAGTAGAAGAATCACTAGAGGATGAGAGAATTGGACCTAAGTCTTCTTCCTCATCACCAGCTTGTTGTTCTTGGCTGCTAGTTTTCCCTTACTCACTGACAACTTCAGTTGAAGTGTCAATGGGCTGGGTTTCCATGGTTGAGGTATTAATGATGTAATCACTTGTAGAAGTGAGAGCCTATTCCATATGGATCTCCTGACCTCATCATCATAGAAGTATAGGCTAGGAATTGGCTGGTTTAAATCTAAAGGTTGGGGATGGTAGCTTTCTCCTGAAGGTTGTTCACTAGAGTGTTGAGACTCTGTGTAAAGGCTTAAGGCTTCTTGGGTGATGAGCTCTTCAATCTGAGCATGAGGAACCTTATGACTAAACATTTGTGAGATGGGAGTGGTTTGCTCCCTCAGGAGAAGTGGGAGCTCCAGTGTCCATTTCTTCCTATATGGGTGATGATATGGGGGCTTGCATAGGTTGAATAACCTGAGCAGGGGTTCGTTTGGATTTTTTTATTGGGTGATGGTTATTTGTGGCTGTGTGGGTTGTCTTGAAGTAGATGGTGTGGGTTCAACACTAGCTGGTGCTGCTAGGTTATCACCTTGATCAATGAGCTCTAACATTTTTAGGACTAGGGCTGTTTCTACCCCTAAAAAGCCAACAGTTGACTTTCTTATAGTATTGAAGATGCCGGGCTTCATCTGTCCTAATTTTAGAACATTACCTGTTCCCCTCAACTGTGAGCCCAGTTCACAGCTCAGAATGTGTTGGACATATCTAGAGAACATATAATATTCTAAGGAGTCCAAGTTTGCAAGCAAATTATTATACACAAATTATGAACCTGAACTTGACCCCATGAACCATCCCATGCACTCCCTAGAAAGAGAGGTCTTCTGGAATCTGGTCCCATTTGCCCTAGGTGCCTTGCACTCCCTAGAAAATTGTCCCATTTGGTTATAGTTGTAACACTTCATCTTGCTTTTGTCTAACCCAAACTTTCCACTAGATACATTGCTAGGAAACTTTCTCCCTGTCCTCTTATAGAATTTCTTGGCTCTATGAGCGAGAAGAGCCGCTTGTTGAACTATCTCCATGTACTCCAGATCATCCGGATAGATACAGTCCAAATATTCAAGGGTGAAGAGAAAGTTTCCTGTGCTTTCATCATGAGACACAAAGGCTTGAGATGAGCTTATCTCTTAGAATGGGTTTCCTTTGATGTAGCTCTCCCTTGCTGTCTCTGGGATAGTGATGAAAGGGCCCTTTGGTGAGTTGTCAAGGTAAGAGATGTAATGGTGCTATGGTTCTCTACAATCCCTTTCAACCACATGAAGGGCAGAACTCTGCTGATTGCTGGAGTTACCAGATGTATTTTCCATGTTCATCTCCATCTGGTAACCACTGAGTATGCCATACGACTTAGTGAGAGTGAGGGTCTTGAGATTTTCAGTCCTCTTAATGACCAAACAGTAGTGTGTCCATTGTCTAGGAAGAGAGGACATGAAATTACTCACAATATCCCTGTTCTCTAGTTTTACTCCAACATCCACCAGAGTGTCCACAATCTTAACATGCCTGAAGTATTGTTAAGTCATGGTTTCACCTGTTTTGAAGGTGAAGTTCGCAAACTGCTACTTCAGATGGTCTTTCTTGTTTTCTTTGGATTCAGTAGATCCTTCATACATCAGCTTCAATGCATCCCAAAGCTGCTTAGCAGTTTTACACTTCTTGAAGCCTCTGTAGATGGCATTTGGAAGAGCGGTTTAGAGAGCAGTCATGGCTTTCTGATCTACATCTATTCTTTTTCTATTTTCTTTAGAGTAGTCAGCCACTTACTTTAGAATCATGCCACCTCCAGCAGCAGCTGACGAGGTGCATAGAATGTAAGGTCCTGTGGTAACAGACTCCCACATCCTGCTGTCTTGTGACTTGATAAAGCCTTCCATTCTTAAACACGAAGTATCAAAGTCACCAGGAGTGATCAGTGAGGACTTTACCATGGTACCTGTTTTCATAACGGTTTCCATATCATACTTGGATGCTGCCCATTGAGATGTTAAGTGTTTTGTGTGAACTGAGGAGATTTAAGATGGTGAGATCTTACAATCAAGAGCCTGGAATGCTCTGATACCAATTGCAGAACCGGTTAAGGAATGGTCAATACAATCAGTCTCATAATGAGGAGAGTGTTAGAACACTTAACAGCTCAAATAGGAAACCAGGTTTAAGAACAATATGCAAAGAACACAAGTAACAATGAAACAGAACGCAAGAATAATATATAAGGTTTTCAAGAATGTTGTATATTAATCTCAAGTTCTCTTACAAGAGTTACAATATATAAAGTCTTTTTATAATACAAGACACTGAGATACTTTATACTACATCCTACAACCGACTATACTTGGAAAGCTAGTTGAAAAATTGAAAGACAACAAAATCAATATAGAGTCAAAAGGCAGATTGCCTTTTGACTAGTGACTATGACATGTCATAGCTCACATCCTAATATATTATAAAAAAGATAAAAGTACGTAAAGTAGAAAGTTAAAGACTCAAGACATCAATGTACAGTTGCAAAAGCATGGACATTTTCACCAACTCATGCAAGTTGGTGAGTCTTCGAGTTGCAGCGGAAAGTATGTCAGCTTTATGCAAAACTACATCTGAGAAAAGCATGTTCTCCTTTGTCTTTGGAAGAAATCAATATTCACTTTATTTGGAATCAGAAGACTTTATCTTTGAATATTCGGAAGATTTTATCCTTTGGCTTCGGAAGATTTGGTATTTGGCTTTAGAATATTTTACATTTAGAATATTTTTGAGTATAGTGTAAAGCTTCCATAGCAACTTTGGTTTCGGAAGATTTTATACTTAGAGTAATTCTTGCTCTAAGTATAAAACTTTCGAAACAACTTCTACTTGATACTGAGTGCATGCATGCAGGAAGACTTTAGTTGCTTTGGTTGGATCAGCCTTTATGTTAAACCTTACAATAAATAAATCAGAATATATATTTTATGCGGCATTGAGGATGTATTATTAATGATGAAAGGGCAAGGGTAGGGATAGTAAATTATTATGTGACAAATGGTCTAATAGTCTAATGGTAGATAATTATTAATTATAGAAATGACGTTGATTTATAAGTTTACTGGATGATATTTAGAAGTAACAAGATTTTTTGAAAAAAGAATTGAGCTTATTCTCATCCTTTAAGTTAAAGGTAAGGTTTCAAATATAAAGGGTTTTAATCTAAAAAACGTAATAAGTAATTTTAATCGTCAATATTTTTAATCAATGATTTAAAACCAGATAGTGAAAACTTTTATTAAAAAAGTAATGTAGACATGACTACTTTTGTTTGATTTTTTTAAGTCTTACTTTTTAAAACATTCATTACTTTTATCGAAGATGCATGGAAACGTTCACATGTTCTTGTGGTGTATGTCAACTAATGAAAATGAAGGTGACATAGAAAGACCTTCTTGAAAGAATACAATTACAATAAAAAGGACAACTCCAGACACTTGGTAGGCATGTCAAACATACGGAAGAATTGGTCGATGAAAAAAAGAATGTCAATATCAACTTGTTAGATCAAGGGTTTTCAAAATATCTACCTCAACTATAATAGAAAGATAATATCATGTGTAAGGTGACTTTCATTCTTTCAACTACAAGCCTATCTATAAAACCTTTTAAACTTGGTATTTTGTCAAAAGTTTACTCTTCTCCACTAAAGGATGAGTTCCTTAAATCTTCATTTATATACATGATTATTTTTCTTATTACGATTATAACAGAAAAATGAGCGTTTTTTTATTTGCAGCTCATATAATTTTATTTAAAACCTTAAAATTGTTTTCACACCCTGCAAAGCAGGGGGAATTATTATTATAATAATTACTACGATTTTCAGTATTAGCATATCTATTATTTTAGTTTTATGTTTACTATTACTATAGTAGCACCACACCGTACACATCACACTATATCACATATCTATAAATCACTGTCACATCACGTCTCATAGTTTTATATTTTAGTTACAAGGAGACATATTTTATATAATTAAATAACCTTTATTTATAAATGGACTACTTCTAGTTATTATATAACCATATATTCTATTACTAGTTTTAGTAACTCAAGTATTATATGTGTTGAATAAATATAATATTAAATAAAATAGATTATTTTAATTATAAAATGACATTTTAAGATAAAAATTATGATTGAAATTACGTATAAGTAAGGATAATAAGTAATAAAACAATGATATCAACTTTTTAAACTTTTATTCTTTAATTATTTTTATATTTAAAAAAATTACACATTCTATTTCAAAGCAAACTATTTTAAAAGAATATCATTTTAAAAATTTTCCTTCATATAACTCCCATTTTGAACTATTTTTTGTGTATACAAATTATACGTTTTAAAAACATCAATTTTAATTTTGTATTGTCAAAAAATTTGATGTTTTAGAAAAAAATTTATTTTATAAATTTATTTATATAAAAATAATAATATTTTTTAATTTATTAAAAGCTATTTAATCTTAAAAAAATTAAATAATATTATCAGTAATTGATATAATCATTTAATATGATAAACGAAGAGAAAGATTTTGGTAGGAGAATATAATGATTTCATGGGTTCCCCTTAGTTACACTTTTATTAAAATAAAAAATAATTATTAGCAATTTATAT